>VRMD01000218.1:0-33677 GCA_009872375.1 Sminthurides bifidus
TAATAACGCCTCTCATCCAGACTGCAAAACGTTCCAGGGCTCTCTTCTACACTCCATCTTCTTACTTTTAGCTCCCTCACTCGCTCTTTGACCTTTCTCCGAAAAATGCCTGGAGAAACTCCACTGGTTCGTTCCGAGTCCGCCATCACCACGAAACTGAACACTACGAAACCTTCGGCTAGTCGCGTCCGTTCACCAAAACTGCCAGCTCTGACCAGGAGTCGAAGCTGATTTCACTTGATCGAGAACAGGCACAGACAGGGAATGGCAAATCTGACCACGAGTCATTTGGCTTCACACAGGGATGCAGTCACGCAACTGGTTGATGCAACCGGCAAAAGCCGGAGCGAACCCGGTTGCCTCTCGCTTGTGGCGGAGCGTGCAGAAATGCAAGGCTTGCATCGCTCTTGTCGGCCACCGGTGACTTACTGCAGCTGACGTTGATGGAGCCACAACTATTTCAATAATAAGTCCGGAATGGTATGATTACATGACTGAAATCGCTGAATCTACCTCCAGAGATAGGAGAAGAGATGAGGCGGAGATGAGAGAGCGGAGTGGAACCAGAGCTCGTGTGAAGAGAGACGGGGAAGAGAAGTGAATGCTGGCTTGGAAGGAAAAGGTGTTGGCTGGCAACCTCTAACCGCATCCTCACCAAGGAAGGAGGCAACACATTTATCCTCAAGGCAATCTCTTTCCTCTCATCTGCCTTACTGACTAATGAAAGAATATTTCCCATCCTCCACCAGCATCATTTGATCAAGACCATCTTTTACAGCCTTTCAAACATTCCATAGCCCATGCTCCAACAACTCTTTTTAAATCCCTAACCATCAAAAGGGTATTTCACTATCAAAATATGTAACACGGAACCGAGTCAAAATTTACATTCCAACAACAACAACCATCGCCGCTACCACCACCACCATGCATAAGTTCAGTACCCTGCCCTTGCACAGAGTCAAACCACGACTCAGACTTAACGTCTTTTCGTCCTGATCGCATCTCCTGACTCTTTGCTCTACCGCATGCCTTGTCATCCCGTGAAGTGTAGGGCTGATGAGACCGAGAATGCCTGGCTTTTTAAAGATCAGAACAACGACCGACAGCCTTGACGAGGCTATGCAGTCAGTTACAACCGAATCAGCGAATCTATACAAGGCAAGAAAGTTACAAAAGGACAGAATTTCTTTGCAAACGAGGCAAGAGAATGAAGGAGGAAAGCCGTGGTCGGTCGTACAGAATCTGACGAAATTGCCGAATTCCTTGTAGCGAATATTTCGTATATGGGGACAGAGAGAGCACAGGCTGTAACAGACAGAAAGGCAGGCACACACACACATGCACACTCACACACAGGGAATCCTCTCCCCACAAGGCCAATCAGATCAACTTGAAGTAAATCAAATCACTGACGAAATGGAGCTTTCGCTCGGGACGATTACGAACCCAATCACAATCTTGCACGGGCACATTTAGAATGCTAAAAAATGCACAATCTCGTGCCATACGGGAAGATGATCTAAGGATGATGCAATCCATGAGTCATCCAGGTCAAACACACGGCCCACAACCATAATATATTTGAGTTACCACTTATTCACCAGCAGTCATACGGAACGTTTTCCTCAAAGCATGCATAGGAATAGCAATGATTAAAATCCTGACAGCGTTACGGTCAACAAGCTCAAGCGACTCTCAAATTCCAGGGCTTTTTTTAAGTTTGAACTTACAAAGACAGATAGACCGTAGAGTTGCTAGTGTGAAAGAAGTGAAGAAGCTCAGTTCGCTCCCTGCCTATCCCGATCCGAGTCAACTACTCTCGGGAGAGGGACACACCTGGCAGCAAATTTCAACTAATGGTAGCAGCACTAGAAGCTCAACTCACCTGGTTCCTCCTCCACATTACCAGAACGGAAAGCAAAGTCCTTGTAAGCCGAAATTTGACCTGATGTTTGAAAACGGTGAAAATTTTCAAGTCACTTTGATTTTGAGAGGATGGATGAATTGCCTGAATGGAGAAAAACTGGAGAAAATCTCAGCTGAGAGTCTTTCCAATCTTTTGAATCGTGAACAGAAGAGGAGGCAGGACACCGCAATTGCAAGAGGTTTATACGCACGGCCGAAATTCCATGTGGGCTCTTGCAAAGACACAAAAGTTCACTGCGGACGGTGGACAAGGAGCGAAGGACGGAAATGGAAAACTAAGGAGGCATAACCGAGGTTCGGATGAGGAGCGGACACGTGTGCTGTTGTGGGAATGGAATCGGATACTGTGAATTTCGGAAGGTGTGATGTGTGGGAAATTGGTTGGGCAGCCGGAGACGAGAAGGAAGAAAGAAGGACTGGTGGAGCGAGTGAGCGAGAGGATAAATAAACCAAGGAAGGAGCGAGCGGACGATGATGATGGGATGAACGGAAGAAGGAGCGACGGAAGAGGATGTAGACTTGGGCAGAGACGGGAGTAATGCTCTCGGTCCGTACCTGAATCGAAAATACAGATCAGAGGGGAAGGCTTGAGAGTTGAGGCTAAAACAAGCTGAAATGAAATGAGGAGGACGACACTACTATACGGAGCACAGGTGAGCGAGTAGGATGGTTACCTGATCATGAGGATGGAGAAGGTCTAATAAGAGAAACGTAAAACCGTGGAAGAATATACTTTGCTTGGAAAACAAAAGGTTATAGGTGCAGACGAACATCATGACGACCGTGGTGGTGGTGATGATGATGATGATGATGATGAGGAGGATAATAATAATAAAAATGGGAGATACAAGGAGAGACAGAGAGCGAGAGAAGGGAAAAAAGTGACTACACCCACGTAAACTTCCTGCCCTCAAGCATAAATGCATTCAGCAGTGAGAGTATATGTAATATGTGTGCTGCTGCTACGACGACGACCACGACGACGACTCAAAACCCTGCACTCTGCTCTTGTGTACGCATCGACTCAACAATGCCATACCTCCTGCAAATATGGATTATACCTGCCTGGCAAAGCCATCAACTTTTTTATTCCATTCTGCGACTCTCCCTCTCATGTTCCTGTTCCCACATCTGTAATGATTATCGCATCCGATCCGCTGGAACGTACATACACACACCCCAGTCCCAAGTCTGTATCCGTTAAACCAATGTAATTAAACCCAAAGCAAATTCAATTAGTCCATGCCCAAACATCACTTCCAGTCCTCACATGTATACATCGGGTCTGATTCCCAACTTCGACTTAGATAACAGCCTTCATCAGCTCGCAGTCACAGCATGCATTTTAGCTGACAAGCTCGTCAAGTCGATACCATAAGGGCAGGTAGAGTGTAGTGACTCACTTGTGACTACGTACACCTTCTGACTATATGCCTTTTCAAAATGGCTTTACCATTCACTACTGTCTGCCAAGATAGATTCTCAGAGACTTGCATGCCACAAGGTTCTGATTACACGAACCTGAATTGTTTGTGCTTGTTGCACTAATATATCCAGTTCCATAATGAACTGTACTAATTCACAAAGTTGCAGCCTCATTTGCATCTGCCCCTTCCATCCGTGGGTGCGGGCGGATCAGCTCGACTCTCTAGTTAACAACATTGTTTGCGCTCTTTAAGCGATATCTGCCTCAGATCACAATTTCGACTCAGCTCATTTCCCTCTCCTCGCTTCACGTTCAACCTTTATGCCAGTAACGAAGCTCACCTTCCCTCCGTTAACACGAGCGATCATTACACCAGCTCCCAGGTAGAATACACGCTCTTTGTGATCGCCTAATCGCCCGGAATTGCGCCGAATTGCTACAAATTGCTCAAAAGGTAACTTACGCAGGTGATCCATTATGCATGTGTATTTGAGTACTACTTCTGCCCGGTCCCTCCTTTCCTCTCAGTGAGAATCGCAAGCTAAAACTTCGTCAATTCCGTCCTTCACAGCTGGTATGTCCCTTCTTTAGACTTCCTCCCTGCCCCTGCTTCGTCCCAAGTCGGAGGCTTGAACTGACTGACTGAAGTGTTGTACGTGTCGTAACTTTAACCATGTGTCTTGCTGACTTGCTTCCGATTCCCAGAATCACCTCATTGACAAGCTTATCTCCATCGAGCCGCATTCCGTTCGTCATCTTGCGTCAGGACAAACATGCATCGTGGTCGCTTATTCATGGGATCACTCTCACTCTACAAGAAGAAATAGCTTGATTCAAACACCAAGTGGGAGGAAGCTCCTGACGTCCTGACTCTCAACTCGTATACGTTCGTAAAGCTATTTTTCCTTCGAATATTAATGCGATGCAACTAATCATCTCCCCCAGCAAAGCTGCACGACCATTCCAAATCAGATTCCCAAATCGGAAAAAAGCATCCTCGCACATACACACATGACCTCGCTAAATTCGCAACGCTTTATTTTCCATTACAGAAAAGCGTACACGTTGCTGCAGGGGACTTGCTGCAGCATGTCGTCGGAATCTCACCTGAGATTCTGGGATGGGATCACATCCTTGTCTTGGCCGTCCACCACGTCCAACTGCAGTGTAGTAATAACACAAGGAATAGGTCCCAGATGCTAAATATATGCAGACGCAGGTTGCAAAATCCCGTCACCCTTCCTTCGTGGACGTTACACACACATTCCTACACCTAAATCTATCCACATCAGCTTGCCGTTGCGCTGGCCAGAAAAGTTTTAGTCGATCAACTTGAACCGTTCGCTCGCCAGTTTCTTCAAGTAGTTCCATGTCCATCCTCACCCTCATATAATTCCTTGCCGTAGGAGGAGAAAAAATCCTACATGACGAGAACCTCAAGCAAAAATGGCGTATGCCAAGCATTCCCAACATCTCAACCTCTGAATTCCGAGGGGAGCAAGGACGCCAACGTTGGCCTATCAAGTTTACAACTGTAGTTCATTTTTACAATATCCAAAAGTCATTTGATAACCTTGTTATCTTACCTTTGGCCACTGAGATGTTCAACAAGGATTTTTGGAAGGGCCTGAAGCAAACACACCAACTTGAGGGTTTGCAGCTAGGCTTGTTGCCGTCTTTTACGGACTTAATCGTAGTAGTTCTAGCCTGACTTCGTGTCGTAGCAAGTGCTATGTAAGAGCTTAACAAGTGCAGGTGGTTGCACCTTAGAAAAGTTCTGGACTTGGATTTTTTGATACGGTACAAAAAAGTTTCGTCATTCGGCACATCTGCGGTCCAGGTTCAGGTTCAAGCTTGTTGGAAATTTTTGCTGATGCAGTTATAACTGCACATTCATGGGTCACGCTCCGCTAAAGCCGTTTGGGTGGCTGCCATGAGCTGAAATGTGTATGCCAGGAAGATTGTCACCATCAACAATTATCCCAAGGACGGAAATAGTAGTTGAGCCATTATATTTCACATGTCGAGGAGAGCAAGCCATTTGTAACTAGTTGGGTCTGAGATTGTTCATGTGCTAAGTCGGTGCACGAATTCATTTCTTCTTGACAGCCGGGTCACCGAGTGCATACAACTGAACGAGTCAACGCAGCCCTCTGCTTCATCAGCATGAGCAAAGGCTAAAGGATCTTTCCTCCAAGTTTTTCTTTTCGCGCAGCAATTCCAATTTTAACGAACCTTTCAAGGCGTCTGACTTGGCGAACACACGACATGAACTCATCAGTTCATGCTGAGTGTGTATAATTCACGGCTTTTGACTTTTCAAATTCGAATTAGGATGAAATACACGATACAGTGGTTGAATTCCATCCATATTCCTCTCAGTCTACAATCGATGACACAGTGAATGGACGGTGGATAAGATTTGTATACGATTTCAATGCATAATGCTAGCTCTGTCACAGTAGCTCTGTCTCTTCGCAGTTCCTCGCATTCGCTTCTTCTTCAGAATTCACACATCATGACACGACGGTCGAATTCTAATTCAAATGTCAATAGTGTCAAATTTCAATACCTTCTCCACGTCCCCCGCCCCTTTGAGCGACCACCCTTCGTCATCCATCAGTTTTCAGTTTTTCAAGCCTCTGCTTATGCTTATATGCTGCTCACTGAACTGATTTAGACAGAGGCCCACACTTTCGTGCCACTGACTGACAACAGTGTGGGAGCGAGATGGCAGAAGTTGTTGTGTCTCTGAACTGTACTGGCTGTGACCGAGGTTATCTGCTGCTCCATAATAATCGACGAGAGAAATTCATTACCGGATTGAAAATTCTTTCAATATGTAATGTGCTGAATATCATAACTCAACTGAGGTGGCGCTACGCTCCACGGGACTCTTTGACCTTTCAATTCTCGATAATGAATCACGCGCTCCCATTGTAACTTGACAAAGGTCCTTCGTTCAACTTGAACAAAGGGTGGAATAAACGCCCCTCTGTTACAAATTAGCCAACAGCATGTTCGTCTCCGTACCTGCTTCTTCTCTTCTTGAATCGTCTTCTTTTCAAAACCAGCTGTCCTTTCGTGCCACACTAATTTTAAAGACACTTTCCTGCTCAGCAGCCCTGTGACTAATGGAATCCGCCGGTCCTGTGCTTTTTACCCCTCCGCTGAATCCAAAGTATCTATTTGACATTTTATGCCAGACTTGGTACACACACTTGGTCAAAACATGGCTGAATGTGGCACGTATTTGACGGCAAACATGCTGCAAAAGGAAACAAGAGGATGGAAACTAATGAAGGATCCACCTGAGAGAACCGCTTAAAGTGGCAACTTTGAAAAACCAAAGCCAAAGACGATGAGTGTGTCTAAATCGCCTAGAGAATCTTTTTGTCAGAACCAGTTTCCCAAACCTTTGAGGCAGGATAGAGACGCTCCAATCGACCAAAGTCGCAGTCACAGCCACAGCGGTCCCATGTTTTCTACGAGCGAATTAAAGCTAGTGCCTCAGTTGATATAATGGAAACTGGATTCTTCTCGCCGTATTTGAGATTCATGTGCATTTTCCCCCCAACTCGGAATCTCAGCTCGCGCCTTATGACTTGAAAGCGGAGCACTTTCTTGAGGACGGCGGGGTGAAAGCCCGGAGGAAGAAAAAAAGACAAAAAAGGTTTCAAATCCCGAAATTCTTCTTAAGCTTTACATGAATAATTAAAACGGCAGACCTCCGTCTAGGGAGCACTTTACGTATTCATGAAAACGGCCCCTTGTTCACGCTGCCATAACCTCAACAAGATTTCTAAAGAATCTTCAGACAGATATCCTCCTGTCCCAAACAAGGCTGTTCAAGTTGAAGCTTCTCTCGTGCAGTACTCCTTTGTGCCCCAGCCAGACATTTTCCGCTCACAAACGCACCGACTGGTGGCCAAGTAAAAGGCAGATTGATCCAATCTCACTCAAGTCAACTCATCTCACAGAGTCTTCCTCCAGCATAAATGTCAGCTCCGAGCTTTCTTTCTGACTTCAAAATGCTGACGTCCTAGCTCTCGTCGTTGATATCAAAATCAGAGCTTTCCCAGAAAAAAATCCTTTTTGTCCCGTGCATTTTCCCTCCCTGTCTTCCTTGTATTTAGACTCAGTAGGACGACGTATGCAGAGCGGATTTTCGTCTTATTCAAAGTTTTTTTCAAAAACCATAGGTCCTCATTCGTGAGAGTTTTTCACCACCCCGCACATCCATTGCAACATAGGAGTGGATCTAACCCTGTTCCAGCCCTTTTGCCAGTTAAAGCACAACATGCCAGGCAAAATCAAAAGGCTGAATACACACAAGGATGACTGAAGAAGTGAAAGTCCTGAAGCTGCGTGATAAAAGTTCTCCACTTACCAGGCTATTGAGAGACCTGAGGCTATTGCTCATCATCGTATTTCCATTTGCATGATCTACTGGTTACGGTAACATTAGCTTTATGAGGTCAGTTGTGGAATCCGAACGTCAGGTCTCGGAAGTGTTGGCGATTATGTGATTGATTTCCTCAGGCCGAATACACGGAGTGGTTTCTAATTTCCGGCCTGGTGCCCTGTCCATCGCATTGTCCATTAGTTCTTTACTGAGAGGTGTTCCAGGAAGAGGGACAGGATCTGTGTAAAAAGCAGAACATACACAGGCCTTTAGATAGACATGTCTCAGCCTGTTCAAGTTACACGAGGCACAGACCACACCACACCCTCTCGAGTCTCATTTCTTGTTGTTAATTAATTAAAGTCCGTGGTCATAAGTGGTCTTCCTTGTGACACTCTCTCCCTTGTCATTTCCATGTTGAGTGCGGAATTAGCACAACTCTTTCTACCCTACCCCTGAATTCCAGCAGGTAAACCAATTAGCATTTACATATGTCCTGCAACTTGATACGAGATCGAGGCAGAGATGTGTCACGCCAGCTGTTTAATTTTTACATTTCCGAGTTCGTCCATACACGCATGGATAAGCAGGGAATTTGCGCAAAGACACGCAACTCACGCTATCTCTTTTGAAGAGCCGAGAAGAACGTGCCGGAGAAGCCCTGCTCTCTCAATCAGCAGGCTGGGCAAGCTCCATGTACGTATCCGCAATACTAGAGGCAGTCGGTGCTAGGCGAAAGCTGAACTAAAGCAATTACCACTAGATCCACATCCACTTGGACGCAGCGACATGTACGTCATTTCTGTTTGCCCTCCCCTTCAATCATTATCTATCCAAGTCACCCTTTAATTACACCGTCATCGACCATATTTCTCTCCAGACCCGGATAACTTGAGCAAGCACTCGGTGAACTAGCCCCGTGCCCTGACTCTGATGAGACTGGGCTTGAAAAACACTGATTTCTTCTTTCTCTCAACATGGATGTAGACCATGAACCATCACCACGTAGCCCGTCAAGCCGAACACTTACATCTACCATTAACCTGTCCTGGTTCGTCCTGGTTCGTCCCGGTTGCCGACCTCTCAACTCCTCTTCCCCTCCTCGCCCTTCCATTGTCTATGCTTCCTTCGCTCTACTCTCCTTTAGCTTATCCTTAATTGTGATATATTCACTGGAGTTAGCCATTGTAGCGGCTATCAGACCGCGGACTGGATTACGCTGGATTGAACCACCGTTATAGAGAATCCTCTCTCCGTTTCAGCCCAGCTCAGCCTTCCTTAAGATAATCACTGCGCTTTGCACTCAGAGTCAGACCAGAGCTGGCTTTCTCCTCCCTTTCGCTCTTTGATGGTGTGATGTGTGGAGGGTGGACGCGGAATCCGGGACAAATCCAATTTACTCCCACGCATATGCTAGAATGACCGAGGATTTAGCCCGCTCACTTCCGTCATGGCTCACGGCTCCGAGCCGTTCCTCATGTTTCAACAAAATTCTAACATGATTGATCTATCCTTTTTTCTTTCCCATTACCTCTTATCTGCGAAAAGCTGGACTTGAAAAACACACGGAGCTGAGCCCATATTCATACATTGGCGATGGATGGATGGATTCCATCCACCCCGTCAGACGAGCTGACTCCACTCTCTCAAGCCCAGTGTGGCTTTACTCGACAGTTTTACAGAGTTTACACAAGCTCTGTGTTTCACATGTAATCCGTAATCCTCGTCCAAGCACTGCACCTCTAAACCTTTGGTCGCCATCGTCCTAAGCCTTTAGTCACATAGGAGAAAGCCGTGACTTTCTCCCCGCTTGCAAAATAATAACTCTGGCAAAAAAAACGGATGGAAAACAGGCATCCGAGGGGGAGGGAGCAGGGGACCAGTGAGCGAGAGAGAGCGGGCCAACGAGCGATTGAGCAACAAGAGACGGATCAAAATTTTCCTTATCTTCCCTCCATGTGCTTGGAAAGAGAGGGAGAAAGGAAAGGAGAGAGAGAGAGAGATAGAATTCACTCTCTTCCTTCATGACAAAAAAGGGGAAATAATAAAAATCGATCAAGTGCTACAGCGCAAGATTATTTTTTGCCCAAAGTCACATCAGAGCATACAGGGCAGTACAGCCTCGCCTCCTACCACCGTCCATGTAACAAACAACTTGTACATACATACGTAAGTGTGTTCTACATCAGCCCTACATATGTACAAAGTTAGGAGGAAGGGACCGGCTTTTCTTCGACCAAATTTAAGACTTTTGCAGTCGTCCTCTCTGCATCATGCTTTCTTCCGTCCTTCTTCTCCTCAGTTTTGAGTCTTCGCAGTCCTCTTATCTTATTAAAGTTGCCAACAAATAACCCTACGCTTTGAAAATCAAGTCTGTAATCTTACAAAATTGCCTCTTCCGAGCTCCTTCCTCGGCCAGCTCACCTAACCCACTGCGAAAGTTGGCTCGAGACGGTTTTTTTCATGCTATTTCAAAGCTCGCAACTTTTCTTTAATTGACTTTACTCTGGGTGGAAAACAATATCACAGTATCATGACATTTCATCCGCTCCTAATTCATCCTCCGTGCCATCACGTGCAGCGAATGTCCCTCATTTCATCCGCCATCATCTCACCACCCGGCTCAAAAGTCAAAGTCTATTTCACCATCAGGAGCTTCTATGCACGGTCTCCCTCCTCAAAACCTAAGCTACATACCCTTATGCTATTCCTGCTCCAAAACGTGACGAAGGTGACGCCACCATCGGCCGCCTATGTCGCATCAGTCGTGACATCGTAAAAACATGAGTTAAAACGCACCGCTATCTAATCCAACCCCGCTCCATGGCGATCGTGCACTAAATGAAATTCGCTCCAACAACATATTAGTCTTGTGCAACTCCCTTTGCGATTTGTCTCTCGATTTTCTCCGGCCACTCATCCCTCCGCCGCTCCTATCATTAAAATCGTGACCGCCGCCAAACCACAGGTCACCGAGCAGGCCGCCAAGAGTAATGACGGATTAGACAATGCTCGCACAGATTTATACACTTTTACCACCCGAACCCGAGCAAAAATCTAGATTCCGTCCTCCATCAACCAAGAAAGAGGTAGAGGGAGGATGGGGAGCATCCACTCTGTTCACTTGTTGCCAGGGGCTTTGGGCCGCAAATCCTTATGGCAGAAATGTCATCGAGGATCAGCTTGACATAAGGCAGTGATTTGAGTGGACTGGCTGGCTCTCTGGACTCAGTCAGTCCATCCGTTCCGAGCACATATCTTGAGGGCGTAATCGAAAATCGAAATACAGTTTCCGCAAAAAATTAAATTAGTGGCCACACAAAAACCTTTGCCTTTATCGGCTAATCAACTTGATTTACTCGGATGACTGCGGAGGAAAGAAATTACTGAGAAATTCTCAACCAATATTTCTGACTCTCGTCCTCCGTTTCTTATTCTGTGTCGGAATCATAAGGGAATCTCATCCGAGTCAGGATGGGTCAAATCCTCTTGTCACAAACGCTTTGTCTTTGTTTCCGAGCTTGAGCATATTGGGGCTCGGTCAGGAATTAAAAGAGGATCTCATTTTTCTAGAGAGACACAGAGGGAATTTCTATGGAATCCACACAGCTTCTGTGGAATCACATCGCCAGACGTGGATCTTAATCTAGTGTATCTGAGAGTTCTATAGAAGGCCATAATTACTGCCAGGAAGGCATGGTGGCATTCTCGCAAAAGTCGGCCATTGATTGGAACAGAGTATTTATGTTTTGGAAAGCACAGGGACTTGGCTCGCGGTTCTTAGTAACCGTTGGGCTGAAGAACCAGCATCAAAGGCATAGAGTCCGTACGGTGTGACACTGAAGGAATATCCTGGATTGTCGACTTGTCTCGCTTCATTTCATTTTCATATTCAAATGGTTGGCAAGAACCATATGAATAATAATCACGATGAGCAGAACATGTAACAAATCCTTACTTGTGTTAAAACAAATGTGTTAAAATTACAGGAGGGGATTTTGCCTGCATGCAATTAAAAATTCAGAAAATTTCCTGCCCATGCAAAGTGGCTTTCTCCCTGCCAGTTTTCGAACTCTGAGCGAGCCTCCTGTCGAAAATAATGAAAAAGGGCTAGGAGGAGAAGATTTACTGCTCGAGCAGTACATTAAGCGCCCAGTGCATTACAAATACAACATTGTGTGCAAAGATTTAGTACTCTTGTTCCGTGCCCTGATCCTAGCCTCCTTACTGTAAATAATGCGATGCGAAATTACGCCTCATCAGGCTGAGAGTACGAGCGATTGTTCATAATCCTCTAATTTGGAAGTACATTAATTTACTCGCGAGCTATTTTAGTGAAGCCTTTTTCTCATAAGTTGGCTGATGGAGAGGAGAGTGGAGAGAGAGAGACTTTATTTCAATACGTGATAATATAGAGCCGTGATATAAATTCAAGAAGATGATCATCGTGACTTGGATATATCATATCGTATCAAGAGAAAAGCGACAATAGAACATTTTTTCAACACACAGTTCTCAAAAGATCACGACTTTGGAGCAATCTCTCTCTCCCTCTCTTTTATTCCTCGTCTCATCTCAGCACCGCCAGTCAGTCTGGAATCTAACTGTTGAGTCAAAGAGGATCCTTGAGCAAGGTACAGACTGCGAGTAAGAGACTGAGAGAAAGACTGAAGGTACAGATTCTCGTATCCATCGTGACTTACATAGGTGTGCTGGCTGGGAGGAAACATTGTCAAAAAGCTAGGAAGAAACATAACTCTTCACGGTCCTCGAACTATGGCATGGCCTCTGTGAATTATTGCCAGAGCACATTCACATCATCTACTCATCAGCACCACCACCACCCCACGCCATACATAGGGCAAGCTGCCTCTCCAAGGGAACCAATTCACGACTTTTGAAATGACGAAAATAACAAGAAATACATTTCGTACCATAAGGATAAGAAGGCATAGGCTGCTGGCGTCCATCCGCAGATGCTCATCCTTCCCTTCGACATCGCTCATCTCATCCTTCCACTCGTTCCTCTTACAACTTCTTGGAGCCAGGGAGGGTGGGAGAGAATTGCATTTTCTCGCCCCTGATTGCAATTGCAAAAGGACCTGTGTATCTTCTTGTGAATCTCCAGCAAGTCAGTTGCCCCATCTACTCACAAACTCGTGAAGACTCCTTTTGGTATTGTCGCACAAAGGATCTGTGAATAAAAAATTTTCCAAACGCGTCAACTTAGAGACCGACATGTTCAGATTTCGATGCATTTGCTCTCACTCTTTATCTCTCTCTCTCTCTCATTTCTTAAATTACATTCACACGTGAGCCCGAGAACTCGAACACATTCCCAACCAAAGATTCTGAATAGGACACGTGTGCTCGCACTCGCGCTGAAATCAGATGCGCACCAACTGCATCACGACACTTAATACCAATTTATTAGCTTGCTTCTTTTCAACTTGGCCTAAAGGCTTGGCCGGCTGACAGGTAGTGCACTCCTTCGTCCTGCCGTAACCGCACTCCCAGCCATAGAACACAGATAAGTAGAAGAGAGGATCTGCCCCGGTACATGCATTTCAGAAAAAAATCCGTCAATAAAAGATAACTTTTCACTTCTCAAACCCATGGAATGGGTGCTGTTGAACCATATGCGCCCCCTGCTTTTGCTCGGCGAAAAAGCTAAAAAGTCTCGAGCACACAACCCTTTTACATGCCGAATGCATTGAGTAAACACAGGTCGCTCACAGTTTCTACATACAACATCTGACAAAAATCCTGTTTCTGTCTTCTTTCACAGGAAAGTGCCATTTTTCTCACTTACACCAAAGCGTGTCAATGCCACGCAGTTCTGAAAAGTGCCGTTATGTAAAGAAGGGAAATGTTCAAAAGCTTCTCTTTCCGCGCACCATCGCGGTAAACTGCAAAGCAGGGGAGTTGAAAGGAATACTATATTCTTTCTTGGATTGAACATTTTGGAAGTTCGGAAAGGAAACGTTGCCGCAATCACTGTAGAATTACTAGCACTGAGAGCTTTCTGTACATTTTTCATTCCAGGCCAGCTTCTGAAGCACAATGTGTCGTCTAACTTTAGTTACAAACTGGTTTGTTTTTTTACTTCTCGGATTTCCGAAGCTTATCCTTGTGATGTCATTTGTGAGAATAAACAGACTTTGCCACATCGCACGTTTATTTTCAAAGTCGATTCGCATTAGCCATAGAGCTTGTAGCTACTATACTGACAAGTGAACGGTCTCTTTTCAACCCAACTAAGCAACTACCTAATGCGAGCCGATCATCAGCTTTAAAATTCATATTCTCCTTTGACCATCTTTCATCATCCGATTTCGGGTCCTAGTCCATCTACCGTTGATCAATGGTTAAATGTCGGCTAGGTCTGTGTATTGGTTGTATAAAGGAAGGTTTTTTAAGATTTGGTACTGTCCTTTGATCCGCTTGGAATTCGCACAACTCGTGAACCTCATTTCTGGTTTGTGTCTACGAAATTTTGAATTTCAATCTTTACAGGACGAAAAACATGATTTTGACTAACTCCGTCGATACATTTAGAGAGGAAATGAACACAATCTCGACTCTTCATAGGCCAATTCCTTCCATCGTCTCACACTAGCTTGCTCCTATCTTCCTCCTCTCACCCTGCCTGAAAATAAGATTCACTCCGAACTCCGAAGGGAGTTTCAACCAAGTTTTCTCCGTAATGCTCTCCAGTATTCCTATTACGAGAAAATCTACATTTTATCGATCCCTTCTCCATCCTTCATACATCTCTTGTCATACACTACAATAATACATACGGGGTCTAAAACTTTTCCAGGCAGTTGTCACGTCACCATCGAAGGGGGATTTTTCCCTAAAACACACTGACAATGCTGATAACTAGACTGAAAATTTTGAAAAATTTATCTACTTTCTTAAAAACCAGGCCCTAGTCTACATAAATTCTAAGCTTGCAGCATTCTGTCGTTATCATATTAGCTCAGAGGCTGTATGAAAAATAAATATGGTTTACAAAACTAGAGAAAAAGGACCTGGTACAGAAAAAAGGACGTGGCCGCATCAGAATGACGATGAACAGAAATAGAAAAGCAGCACAGAATTTATCTACAAGTTTATAGTCGTAAAATTTAGACTTTGGTGCATGTATCTGAGGTTGCGTTGCTTCCCTACTTGTAATTTTTCAAAGGGGAGATGTACATGACATGAATGTTTGAAAATTGGCAAATTTTTATCATAAACACAGCGTCTTTGCACTGAACTCGGACGATAACCACTTCTTATTTATTCAGATTCTGACTCACTAACAGTTGGAGCCATAGCCCCTGCCTTAGATGGAGAGGCGAAGAGGAAATGGAAAGTTCAGTAGCCTTTGCTCAGAGCCCAGAGCACGTGCATGTAGCGAGTGCATTACAGTGTCCATATACAGCAGACTTGTTAATTATAAGGAGGGAAGTGGAGTCTTTCTCTCAGGAGATTGAGCGAAAACGGATTTGATTCGTACATAAAAAGGACGGCTAACAAAATGTAGGGGATTTCCTCCCTAACTTTGTTAGACTCCGGTGTTGGAAACAAATGGGCTGGCAATTGGGAATCTGATGGAGAACGCGCCAGCCTTTGTTACTCGACTTTCTCCTACTTTCTCCCATGACTTGCTCCTCATTTCCAAGTCTCTCTTACTCAATTCACAGCATCGAACTGGAACTAACAAGATTTTGTCGACTCCAACAGCCTTTGTCCAGTTCTGCAACACATGCTTATATGCCTCATCTGAGCCAGCAAACCAACTTCAATTTCGTGACTACGGCCAGTCAACTCCCTCAACTCACGGCACAGCTTGCATGAAAACCAGCTAGAAGTCGAGAAATTGAAACCTGCACATATGCACAAACATATTTCAAGAGCGGTATGTCCCAGTCAATTTTCATCGCCCTCAGCCCAAGCCCAGCCATCTTTTGACCTCGTATGAAATCCCATGCAAATTGTCGAACAACAGTCATCCGAAGCTGAGACGTTACTATTAACAGTGATACGTTACTATACCCAGTACCAGCTGGCAAATGTCGTTCTTCACGCGCCAAACTTGAAACTTTTTTTTGTTTTTATCCTTGATTGTTGCACGATCTGCTGAACAGTTTTTAACAGCTTTTGATTCTATAACTGGACGAAACTTTACTTCGACACAGTATGTAATGACAAAACAAAAACTATGCGGAAAAGCAATCCGTGGGATGAGCATTCCCTTTCCTCCTCCGACGTACAGGAAATGACGTCATGGTAACAAGCCGGTTGACTTCCTCCTAGCAACAGATTAGGCAAGTTTGATTTTTGCAAAGCAATTTCCTACGAGCGACAAACTAGTAAATAAAAGTTTAATCCGAAAATCAAGCGGTGAAATGTTTCAGCGCTAACCAACTAAAACAGCATTTTGGAAATTTATGGCTGCGCTAACGGTTTGAAATTTTGTGTTGATTTTGCGATAAAAAGCAGAGTTACTACATGCTATAAGCCCTCTCCATTTTCAGTATGTGTGGACAGAAGCAGGAATGCTCCTTCGCCAAGGCTCCGAGATACAGAGGCAGGGCTCAGGCTGTGAAAAGTATCTGGTTCTATTCACGCAACATCACTGCGATTGCTGTTCATCAATGTCTACTTTTGTAGTCGTCAAGGCAGATAGATCGGGAAGGAGATAATATCCTGGGCAAATTATGCGTATATCGCCACGGAACTCAAGGAGAAAGTTGTTGGCGTGCAGAAATTTGTTCCAATCATTTCCCCTGCACACAAACAGAGAGTGGCTCACTTTGAGTTGGTGCAGAGGAGCGGATGCATATCTTCACACAAGCCCGTACTAAGAAGTAACCACACCCTTCTGGAATTTTTCCCTTTCCATATGGATACAAGGAAGGAGAAGGAAGGAAGCAAGCAGGCAGCAGCGGCAGCTTTCTCCACGACACATCCACTGACTTGGCTGAGGAGAGAAAAGCTTTGGGCCGCCAGTCAGTAGCTTTTTGTTGCTAGGTATCTGTCTTGCAGTGGCTTTCTACTTTCTCCCAGCAGGCAGAGAGCAACTTTTCCGCCCAGCCCGCCTGTACCCTATGGCTCAAAGTGGTAAATTCCAGACGGCAGCTCTTGAGGATATTAGTTCTCAGAAAAACTATAAATATTTCAATACCTTAGCAGAAAGATGAATGATTTCTTGGCACAAATGCCACGAGAAACTGGCAAATAACTTTGCCACAAGGAGCGAGCTCGTCTCACGACTCCACCATCCAATTCTCATTCCCACCTTCCGCCTTTTTGAACCTGGAAACTAGACTGCATCATATTTCACGAGAAAGTGGCTACCTTTGGGCGAAACTTTTTCTCCTCTTCCCCCATCAACCAAAGTAAGTGAAAGCGAAATCAACTCTAACAGAGAGCAAGTCCTGACTTAATTTTCTCCTCCAGAATGTGCTACAAACTCACTGCCTCATCCACTTCATACTTTGTACGTAGCACGTCCCGTCCCACAGCACACGTCCCGTCCTCCACTTACCCGAACCCCTAAGTAGCCCGCCCATGCACAGGAGAAAACTCGATTCTCCCACCGGATTGAGTTTCTCTGCACAAATTTTCTGCAATTCCTTTTCCATAATAATTGTTCAAAGACCCGACTCAGGATTTCTCAGCAAAAGCCTCTCGAGGCGGAACATGTAGCCCATATTACAATTCCTTCTGCAGAGAGCTTCCGGCCCACATTCCCTTAACCATGATAACCGCTGCTGAATTAATGCAAACCAACTCCTTTCAATACAATCTGGCGCAGGCATGATGGGCTGTAAAAAAATTACCAAAGTTCGCACGTGCACAAAGATCTAATTTGCAATTGCACTCCCACGAACTATAACCACGAGCTTAGTTCCAAGTCTACGGAGGCAATCATGCTCCGGAGCCAAGGATAAGTACATGTACATTGGTTCAGACATGGTGCTCTACATGGCAACGTAAATATTTCTTTTTTTTTGCAAGCATTCGTCGAATTTCCCACACTTAAAAATTACACGAATGTTTTTTCCTCCCTCGACGTGACTAACATTCCTTCGAGTTGCAGTTTCATTTGTCAAAAAATGAGGCGAGAGGCTGCAGGAACGCAGTTTTTCGCTAATTGACGAATCAGTGTGATTTCTTCTTCCGACTTTTGTGCTTTCAAGTCCCTCCACACCCAGTATCTTGAACTTAATGTGTTTTTACTATTACCAACACGTGACTCTGCTTGAGCTTTGGCACTGAAAGCTTGAGGTAAATTACAGTATAAAATAATGATGAGTTGAACAGATAGTTGTTAAAAGTGGCCGAAAATACTTGAGCAATGTCGACAGAGAATTGGAACTGGGGCCGTAAAATGTGTTATGGTAATAAAAAAATTGGGTACCAGATGTTAGACCAACAAACACACGTCCGCGTGCTAACAACTAAAAGTACTATAAAAGAAAGTAGTCATGTGGAAATATTCCACTTCCCTCATAAGTAATAAGGAAGAACGGGAAAACGGTGTGTGAAAATATTCATACGATCATTCAAGCTACAAAACAACTTGCTTCCGCCGATTCCCATTCCGAGAGCAACACAAGAAAAATCCTCACAGTCTTCAACAAAACTCCTTATTCACGGACCACCACCCAACCCGCCAAGACATTTCTTGTACGATTCCTCGTATAAATACACACCGCTCGCTCCTCGACCCCACGTCCATATCGGTTTTCGAATACTTTGGTCAATTGCTTTCGTACTGGCTCATGCAAGGCGTGCATAGACATTGGAGCTCTCTGATTCAAGTCCAATAATCTCGTCCACTCTGTTTACAACAGGGAATAGGAAAACGGTCGGAGCTGCAATTACTACTGCCACTGTAAAAGATTTGCTATCTCTATCTTTCTTACGTTCTCTCTCTTTCTTTGGCATCTGTATGAGGAATTACAGCGTCGTCTTCCCTTCTCAACTACCGATAAGAAGAAACTCGAGGCATTTTTAACAGCTTCCAAACTTTCTCACATTTCATCGGATTTATTAATAGACAGGAAAAATGCTCAAGTATTCCCCCAGAAGACCCACTCTGCAAACAGGAATAGGCGAAGCCAACTCGGTGTGTTTATTTATTCTCTCATCTTTTTGACAAAACCATGCCAGGGCTCGTGCCAAACTATAATCTCCAACTCTCGACCAACTCGTCCCGCACCAACATAATGAGCCAATTCTCCCGTCCAGCCTGCCCTGCATTTCACACACCTTTACAGCAGTTCTTCCACTCCAGCTGGCCAGGTCGCGGAATTCTCCAGAGCTGGAGAATTTAAGCAGCCATTTTTCCAACCCAACTATTAAGTACTTGGAGAGTAAACAGCTTCTTTTCCAGCTGTAAATAAGCCACAGTATACAACTTGCTCAACTCCTGCCCGTACTTCGAAGACCAATTCTTCTCTGGCCTGACAGCTTGTCTCTCAAAGCACCAAGTAAAGTAAGGCTGACAAATTCAAGTTAAATCGCAGCTGAACAACTTTCTCAAGACGGAAAAAAGTTTGCCAGCCCCAGCACATGTAAAAGTCAACTTTTGTCCTCTCGGATCGCATGTTCACGTGTTTTCCTCGCTGACTTTCAGCGCAGAGCAAGATTGCCACCGCCGAGTTGTGAACATGGAATTTATTCCAACGACATCGAGAAAAAATCCCAACTTTGCCACCAGCATCCGTGAATGCTCCATCCGAGTCGTTTGTCATCACTCCTGGTTACAACCATCCATTTGCACTCATCTCCAAAGGAGATTCATGCACAAATGTGATGAAAACAATGCTGTTAAATAACTTGACGACATCGGTGTCTGACTCAGTGGCCTCTGTCGTCGTCGTCGTCACCGTTCCGCCTTACTTCTCCTCGAAATATTTTCAGATCGCATTGGAAAGAAGACGAGCCTTCACGTTTCCTAAATGCATACTTAAGCCTGTTAGGGGTGGGATGCAGGACTTGACTTGGTCCATGTGAACTATGAATTTCGAAAAGCAGAAAGTCAACCTGGGTGGGCATTCAAGAGTAGAATTAAAATTGTATCAAAAAAACAGGAGGAAATTACACTACTGCTGTAAGTATTATGAAGAATAACAGCCAGTTGTTCTTCTACATATCGACCCTACTCCTCCATACATCACATCACTTGGAAGGAGTTGACCAACAGCGTTCACCGTGAGTAAAACAAGGGCAGATGGAACTTGATGCTCTTTTTTAACCCGACTCACCTCTGCTTATTACCAAAATATGCGTATCTGTGTACCTGTCGGTCCGTCAATCCCGACTCGCCGACTAGTGAGCCGAGCCAACCCACACGACTAACGCTTACCCGTGGTTTGGAGCGAGACAAAGATCTTGTGCAGGATTTTCTTCTCTATAGGTATGCCATGTAAGTATCAAAGACTCTCGTGCAATGTACAATCTGCATCTTCATGGAGTCTTCGCAGAAGCGAGGCACATGAGCAGCAATACAAGTACATAGACTCGTTGGAGTTTCATAAAAAAGAGATGTACACCGTCCGAAGTCTAGACAAAAGATTTCGAAGATATTACGCAAACTAATGCCGCGGATTTGTGTTATTTCGAGCGTATAAGCCATAGGAGGAAGCAAATCAGTCGTGATGTATCGCCTAGACTCTCTCAAGTCTTTCCATCCAACGACCATTTTCGTACTTCATTATCGCAGTCCCCTCGCTCTGCTTGCGTTTACACAGGACGCTCATTCAGCTCCAACTACGGCTTTAGATGAGCATTAGCCATTTTTGGAGTGGTAAAACAACTTGCTTTCTTCCCTCTTCCGTCCTCCGTTTCCAAAGACTCATCTGAAACGTTTTTTCCTCCCTGGTTTATAGTTTACAACTTTTCGTAGACCAGGAGGAAGCACACGCATAAAAAACAGTACGAGCGCATTCCTGGGCGAATTGCAATATTTCGTGCCGAGCGAACAATTTTTCGGCATGAGTTTTGTTCTCATTTCCAATTTTTACAACCCGTTCATCGGCCACTGCGAAATATTTCCAATTGTTTTCACCCGTTTCCCAACGGCTGCCGGCATGCTCCCTCCTCCTCATTCCTTGCAGGGGTAGAGACAGGACAGAGTCTACAGGAGCGGTAGCAACAGCCGTAAGATTCCCACAGATTAACTGGATACGGCGAGACAGGAAGAGGCCGTGCTTGTGACACTTGTTGGAATTTTTGCGAGGCGTGATTCAGCTGACTCCCACGGCTTCTGCCGCCGCCGGACTTGTCCGAAACAGCAACATGTATATGTTGTAGCTCCCAGAGAGTTTCTCCAGTCCGTCTCATATCTTTTACTCTCGGAGAGGACATGGAAGAAAGACGGGATGAGAAATCCAGGGCCAAGCCCAGTTCTTGTATGTATAAAGAAGCTTATCTCCCTGCTTCTATGAATTAGAGAAATCATCTGAAGAAGCTTGAGCCAGCTTTGTAAAATTACTCCGACTGCCATGTATCAGCTAAAATGGTACGGGTAAATCCGACGGATTTGAATTTCTAATTTTTTCATTCTCTCCTCTCTTTCTTTCGGATTTCGGACACGAGGCCTGACCGCACATTACACATAGGTGTGTGAGTCTCTCCGCACCACCAGGATAAATATTCAGACAGGGTAAAAATGCTCGTGGAAAAATATGATCACCTGACTGCACAACTTACTCATCTTTCTTCATTTTCTTCTAGCACTGCTGCTGCTGCTATATCTCCTTCCTGCCTCATCTCTTTTCCTCCCTTTGAATCTGCAGACTTTCAGAGTCTCAGCACATCCCGCAGACAGACAGACAGACAGAAAGAGCTCTCTGCTGCTCACAGTAAATTTTATCTACGTGGAGAAAAATTTTAGGTACTCGTTAAAAATTTTACGAGATCATATTCCTAGGTGGAGACGCTTTTATGGGCGAATTGATTTTCTCTTAAAAAACATGCCTCTCTCACTCAGTCAGTTAGTGAGCCTCATCCTTGATGGTTGATATCGGATAATTGGCGCACCGCGCCCAGACTCTCACAATTTCCTATGATCACTACACTAGGACTGACTCTACGTGCCTTCCCATCACAACGTCCACATCTCCTATGCCTACTCAGCCTCCTTGCTGCACCTCGGTCCGCTTGTCGGCGTTAATCCAGAAATCGCAG
The DNA here is from genome assembly GCA_009872375.1 of Sminthurides bifidus. NCBI lineage: Eukaryota > Metazoa > Arthropoda > Collembola > Symphypleona > Sminthurididae > Sminthurides > Sminthurides bifidus. Next base: position 21,954 of record VRMD01000218.1, read on the forward strand.
ATGTGTTCGCTAGTGTTACTAACCAAGCCAACTCTCTCTCTCTCTCTCTCATTCACCAATCCACTTTTCGCAATCTGTCAAATGTTTCACTCAGTGAGACTTTTGCTTGAAGCAAAATAGTCTACCATATTCTTTCCGTTTCCTCCAAGGAACGATCTGAGGAAATTTGCTCCAAGCCCAATAACTAAGATTGCATATCGTGTCGGCCACCGGCAGAAAATCCATGTGTGCACAATTTTCCTCTCATCGGTTGACTTTCTTTATAGTGGATTGGTTATTTTTTCCCGCAGCCTTTCCTCTCTCCAAATCTTAAATACAAACAGGACTAGGAACAGGAACCAGGAACAACAACTACGTCTACAACTGTTACTACAGCACCAGCGATTAAAATGGGTGAGGGGAAGCCAGTAGGCTGATGAAAAGCAGATCCCGAATGGTACGAAAACCGTTTTAGAATATTATCTACAAGCAATTGTATTCCTGTACTCCTTCCTCTCCGTCAACATATCCTTCCTTCCTGACTTACTTGCACGCTCCGGCTTTTTCGGAACAGACAAGTTCACTCTCTTATTAGCAGAAGACTTGATGGCGAAGCCCTAGGAAAGAAACGTACCGCACATGCACATATGTCAATTCCAAAGTCTTTCGAATGTTTCCCACACATCCTGCTCCGTACCAGTATCCCCGATTTGTATCATCAGGAGCATCTTTAATGCATTTTAAAACCCGCATTTTTTAATTCAAATCCACTCGTAAAAATAGAGCTGTGTGACGGCTACCCCGTTTTGAACACAAGGGTCTTTTCCTAGACTACAGGCAGACGACAATCCTTCATTCAAGGTTCGGATTTAACTTACAATTTCCCTTTCAACTCCCACTCGAAGGCAAACACCGTGCGGCACAGAGTCAAAGTCTCTCGAACCTTGCAATCCCTTAGAGGTTCTGTGAAGCAACTGTTCAATTCCTAAACCCTGACTTTCCAGCACAAGAACTTGGTCATTTCATTACTCCGAATCACATTTCCGGGTGTGGAAAAGCTCAAGCCTGAACTACGGCCTTTGAACACGCAATCTGTATGAACTGGTTCTCGTGTAGGATAAGAAAATTCCATTAAAGAGGCATTTAAAGCAGGGTAAAGGAATTGGAATCTATCATATCTTTTCTAATTTTCATGCAGTATCTAAAGAGAAATAACCAGATAGCACAGAACATAACACAGTCACAGGATGGAGGATACATACGCTACACTTAGCTTTCAAGAACACAAAATCTTCCCTGGCAACTCCTCCACACGGTAATACCATCAGAATTGCTATCTTTTTTAGAGGAAATTCTCTCGATCTAAATGGAAATTTTCAATTTACTCGTCTTGCTAACTGCAGAAATTGTCGTGATGCAGGAATGCGGTAATCTGGAAAGAGCAATTTGAGATTTCACAAAAGTTAATCTTACCGTGATTGGTGATGGGCGTGACACATTCCGCAAATGTGTGTACTGTAACGTGTGCAGTGCAGTGGAATTGACGATGTTGCTCAAGCTCCTCGCAGCGCAATCCTGCGTCGCTTGCTCTCTTTGTGGATTCAGCGTTGCAATCACAATTAAAGCGAAAAGTTACGCGATTATAGAGAACTGGTGGAAGAGAATTTGTCCAAGATTTGCCGTAACGTGAAGGAAAATGGTGACTGTGTGTGCGGGTGTGAAGGGGAATTCTGACGGAGAAATCTTGGGAGAAATCCGAAAATTTCCACGCCAACTCGGGTGGTCAGAATACGGTGAAGGTTCTGAGGGTTGTAGCCTGGACGAGCAGCAAGTCCCGAGTTGCTCCAAAGTGACAAAGCCATGGTAAGACGGTCCGCAGGGCTGTGGCTGGAGGAAGCAGGGGATGCCGGAGCAGATGCTGCTGCTGTCGTCTTCGGCTGGTGGTGAATTCAGTGTGTGGTACTGGAGAACCAGCCCTCTTATCCTCGGCTGGAGTTGATCGAGCTGTTACTCTCTCTCTCTCTCGCTCTTCTGTCTCTCTCCTTCTTTCTCTCTCTCTCTCCGTCTCTCGGTTCCGTCCCTGCTCCAGACCAGAAGAGAATGACGGCACACTGCTTCGAATCCTGTGAGATACAGAAATGAGAGAGAAGGACTTGGAATATAATACAGTCTTGATAATCCCTAAAGCATGCGCTCTTCAACCTGGGTGTGTATTTTAACGAGTTACACCATCATTTCCCACGAACGAACCCCACATAAGGCCCTGCTCTTCTATTCATTTCATGCCTCCTTCCTCTACATTGCAGCCCACAGTCGGCCGATCTGTCCTCATCATCTCGCTCTCACTCTCAGCCTGCTTTCCTACAGCCATTATAACACAGTAGAGTTCCGCAGGGAAGACTTGTTCCCAACACAAGTCCATGTAACTTGGTCGAGCGAAATACTTTCCACAGTATACAGCTACTACAACCAAGCCAGCTCAGTCTGCCAGGCAATACTTGAGTATTACAGGCTGGAATGCTGTAAGCAGGCCCACATCGAGCTCCAAGACCTGAGACTCCGAGAAGGAAGAACAGCTTTTATTTCCTCATATATAACGCAGTCCTGCAACACTCGGAGAAAACCACAAACTCACATTCACATACGTGCATAGCACATTATGCAATCCCTCTTCTCTCTTCTGTCTCTCGTCTTTCTAGACATTCCGCTCCTGTTTTCTTCAAGCCACATCTTCTTCCATAGACCTGCGCTCCACTCATCATCAACATGATGCATGAAATAGTATCTGTCTATCCATCTCGAGCAAATCCACATTGGCAACCTCCATCCTGCCGTATGCACAACCCTCCAGCCGAGAGGCAGGCAGAACACTTCTTCATCCTTCCTTCATCACTTTGTTTCTTGTACAGTATTACTCATGGGTCGATCCGAACTCAGGTATTTTGCGCAGGTACGGCACAGTACAGATGACCAGTCTTCAGTCTCATGAAATAGGAGACGACGAGGACGACGAGGACGACGACAACTGCGAACCTAGGCACTCAATAGTCCGCCGCTACTACAACACAACAGACACTTTCCCTCTGAAACTCAATAAGCTGAATTCCATTCCATGCAACTGGTTGACCAACCGGATACGTACGTGAACAAACTCGCAACTCTCTATCTGTCTCTCTCTATCTCTGCCACAGCCTTCCTCGCTCTGTTCAGGACTTGAGAGCGGAAAAGTAAATTAGATTTGAGCATAACCCACCCTGGATCTCAGATTTTTTAACCTGATTACCATACCGGAAACTGGCTATTGATTATCCATCTATCTCTCAACTCCCAGTTATTATTCAGTCTGGGCTACATACGTAACATACGTACCGCTGGAAGTGGCCACTGCCACTGTCACCAACGACTCCGCGCCCATTCCCGCCTCACACGTCCGAAATCCCTAACTCAGCAACAATGGGCGAGAGCTCGGACCCTAGGGACCGCTTGGCCGCTGGAGACTTTCCACATACAAGGCGACACACAGTAGAGCCTGCTCTCGTTTGCTGGGCTGCTGCTTTCACTCCGCGCAACCTTACTTTCACTTTGGCTGTGGCAAGAGCAGCAGTGGTAAAGTTGCTATCCTGTAGTGGCGGAGGAAGCGCGCTTGCCGAGTATACATGTGCAGCAAGAACACGCTGGCCCGGAAACGTGGCGTGTTTCAGAACTCGATTATCATTCGACGATCATACGCTTCGTTGGAATAATGCTAACATGATTGGTTTCCAACTACTGTTATTTTACCCGATAAGAAAGTAGAGAAAGAGTGCTGTGTAATTCACCTAAAAACCCGTCTGAGTGCGAACCAAAGATAAGGAAAGACAGATAAGAGGTCTTTTATTAAATGCTCTGCATGGAATTAACAGTTGGACTGGTCTCGCCGCCTTGAAGCAGATTGTTTGAGTTGCTTTGTTACTCGTAATTGGGAACATTGGCGTTTGCCCTATCTCACCTCGAGGTTTTACTCCTTTCAAGATTCGGGATAAAATAGATTTTTACACCAGTCATTCACATTTATAAATGGATAGCCACAAGTAAAAACTCTCAAGACAGGCCTTGGAAATGATTCAGAGCAGATGTGAGATAGAAGAATGGTTGCGAAAAGAAAAACCACTCTTTCCCTTCTGCCGGACATTTGTGATCGGGGCATATTTTTATATGTTGCAAACATTTTGCCTTCGCCCACATGCATGCATGTAGCGAATCTTTTCTGTCTAGTCTCCTCCGCCTGTCCGCTCATTATGTGTTCTGCATAAGAATTGCCTCGCCTTACTCAGTATCCTTGCGTAAGGATGGACAAGTCTTGTTCTTCTTCTGAGCAATGTTGTAACTACGCTCAGAACTCTTTCCTTTGTTAGCAGGATAACAAGCACTGACTCCGTGCATCACCGTTAAACTTTCAAGTATTAAACCTTATGTTTATGTGGACATTGCTCCGCAGGCGGCAATAACCAACTTGAAACTTAATGGTTATGCTAATGCTAACTATAACAAGTGTACTTTCAGGCTCCAAAGTTAGACACTGCGCTTATGTAAGCTTTACTTCTCGGCATGGACGCTAAGCCTCAAGCCGCTTACAGCCTCCCTTCATCCAGCTTGACTTGTGAGCATAGGATCAATGTTCTAATGGCATATTGTAATATTGTGTGGATTTGCTTGAGAAACTGCGAGAGTAAAGTCGTGGGGGCGTTGATGCAGGAGCGGAAGTAAAATCCAACGGTTTTTTCATCACAATCGCCAAATCGACCAAGAAATATGATCTGCATTATGTCATGTCTTCATCAAGCGGAGGCAAACAAACCGGCTGTGGAGGAGTCAACCGCACTACAAAAGTTCAAGTGCTTGGTCCAAAAACCAAAATCCATCGTGAGCCCTCTTTTAGCTTCGCACTGTTGTTTTAAAGCCTCTTTTGCCTTCTCCACCAAATCAGAGCCGCCGTTGCGTTGGTGGAATTCTCGAAAAACCGTGTTGCTGTACGCCGTAGCTCGCATGTCGTTACGACTTGGAAAGCGCTCTCGTCTTAAAACATCATTGGCATAATTTTCACCGCCGGCAAGCTTGTATACAAACACATTAGATCGCATCATCATCTCCATATCATTTACATTATTTGATCTCATCAAGTAACAGGAATTGATGCCATTAAAAGCCTTTGTGTTCCTCCCTCTGTAGCTCTCTCTCTCTCTCCATTGCTTTCAGTCTGTCTTGCTCCACGGTACTTCTGTCTTTTCACTCTAATCTCCTTTCCATCCAGGAATAATGCATGTATATTCAGTCCAAAGTTTCAACCAAAGCACTGTACTCGAGCTACAAATTCGAATGCAAATCTCGAATAGCAGTTCAGCAAGGAAATTCCCTCCCAGCTGAACTTCAAGCTCATGTCCTTATGCTTTCGCGGTTTTCTTTTCAGCCTTTCATCTCTCTTTTCCTTGTTCAACTCATCGTGACAGAGGAGTAGGACGACGGAGGACAAGGTTTCTGATTCCCTGTGGAACAACAACCGGATTTGGCTATAATGGTGGTAGCGGTAAAAGTTTAGCATGAGAGAGAAACTAAACGCTAGCAAATTGGAAAAGCTAGAAGATGAAACAAAAAAGTTCAAAGAAAATGTGCATTCTTTCTGAAAATAAAAAAAACAAGATATGCATGAAGATGAACGTATAACGAGTCAGCTTCCCGTCCGTTGAGACTCAAGGAACGTTCTGACACGAGCAAGAAAAAATCAATCACACACACACAGACAAACACACACATGCATGCAGATCATTTGCGATTAGTAATAATGAGGAGAGGAAGAGGCGATACGCTACCGTGGTCGGTCAGCAAGGTCGAGAGTTGTTTTATGTTACGGAGTAAAATCTGCTGGGATTACACAGATTACAATGTGCTGAAAGCTGGGAGAGAATCGGATTTCACGTTTAAAAAACATTTTTCAACAGTCCCTAATTGCTTCCGTAGAAAAGGCTTAATAATAAGAACAAAAGGTATTGTGAAATGTGCACGTTATTCCGCTCGCCTGGTATGCCAACAATTGGGAGAAGAAATCTGGAAGCCTCAGAGCATGGCATAGCTTGATTTTGCTCCGCATAGTTTGGCTCTCATAATCCGCATCTCAATTACTTTATTATAGGCAAGAAAGAGGAGATGGAAGGAGAAGAATCCCGGCTTCTTTCTTTTCTCCTCCACTCCCACACAAGATGATGCTCCTTTTCGCCTTTATATATTTTGCCCATCGAAGAACATTTTCCTAACTCCATATATTCTCTCTATTCTCCATACAGTAACGAAAAGGAAGGAAACGCCCTCAGTTTTACATCCTTCCTTAGTCATCATTTTGGTTATGCTTCAAGAAATTTTTCTCTCTCTCTCTCCTCTCTCTCTCTCTGTCCTTGTCTCTACGAGACTGCTTTACTCCACCAAAGAGTTTCTCGCATCCTCATTCTCACATCCCGTCTGCTTGCAAAACGTTTTCATGTAAATCTGGTTCCGAGAAGAAAAAGCATAGCTTTATACAATATTCCCATTTTTTCATCCGAAATTTTCACCACTCCGAGTCAAGGTTCAATACGTACAGTGGTTTCTGCACCATCATGAATCTTTTCATGGCTGCTTTCCACAGCCGTTAGTCGTCGGGAAAAGTTGTTCAATTTTTTATGCACAGAGAAGAGAAGAGAACGCAAATTTACAGCATTCTCATAACCACAAATCAGGAAGATGCTCAACGTTTCATCTAACATGTCTCTCACAGCTTCCTCAGCCATAGCTCCAGTCCAGACGCCAAAAAGTCATATACCCTCCTTGTAAAAAGTCACGTCGCTAACGGTCGGTGACAGCGCGATAACACAGTTGACAATAGCGCAATAGGCGAGGGTGTCCGATATCTATCGCTACGTGCGCGATACGGACCGAAAATCAATGTGTTGAAAATCGCGCAGCGTCGATGAGCGAACGATGGAAGTGGATAGTGGAAGCACAGATAGAGGGAAAACATGTAGGTGTAGATAGTTGAGATGCGATGTGAGGGATGATGGCCTTCCACCGACATAGTACTATCGATATGCATAGGTATGAATGGGATCTGTATGGGTAGGCCTATCATCTACTGGTTAATATCTCTTGGTGACATATTCGCGCATGAATGAGAGCATTTACGTGAAATTAGTCATAGAAAAATTAGTTGTACTTGCAAATTTTAATGACGGCCAACTTGATATTGCATGAATGACATTTATTTTGATGAAAACATTACCAAAACAATGCCTGGATAAAGTTATGTCCACGAACTGAAAGTTAAATGAGGACACCTATCCAGTGATTGTTCTCTTCCTGACGCACAAGAAGCCGCTAGCCTCGACGTTTCCATAGCACCTGCAGAAAGAGATAGCGATAAACGTCAAGAAAATATACTCTGATCTCGAAATAATAAATAAACTCATTCATGATAAGGAAGGGCTCACTTTTAATTCTTCCACTGGGTAGGTTAGGGAGTTTGGGCCATTGGGCTCCTTGTTGAATCCTTCAACTCTTTTTGGAAGGAACTTAGTTTCAAATACCATCATGGAGATAAGGCGGAAAAAAATTCAACGGTTTAATCCTTGATCGGGCAACCCCATTGCATGATTCTGCAAAAATGAAGCAAAAATGTACATGATGAAAGCTTTTCAGGACCAAATCACTTCATGAATAAATTAAGCAGTAAACCTCTTCAATGTTCGTGTTCAATCACTGACAAAGGACATCGGAACTTTGCAGTCGCTGTCTTCAAAGGAACCTATAAAACCGAGTGAAACAAGGTTAAATCTCTTTAACATGAACTGATTATAACCTCAGACACCTTTTCTTGACGGAGTATGGGACCCCAAAATAAAATTATTGATGAGTCCAACATAATTTTGGCTCAAGCTGTTTTACACACAATTCATGAATCAGATAATTGTGAAACAAAACTATCATAGAACCTACCATGGAATCAACGCGCTCATGAAGATCCTGGAGATTGTGTCCACAAATTCGTCTAAGAACAAAGACAACATTTGATTACAAAATAGGACTTGTCGGTTCATGAAAGGGCATCAGCAACGCAAAATATATTCGAACATGGGAAAGCAAGGCTATAAGTCGTGTAGGGTCCAAATCTATGATCAATGGAATTTACCTGATAATCATCTAAAGAGAAAATGATTAGCATTAATGACTGGATTCCTCGTGATCGCACCACCGACAAATTCATGAAAATCGATTCTAAACCTGCAAAAATGTTAACATCAAAGTATGATTTTTTTAACCTTTCATGCAATAATATTCACTCATTTATGTGCAATTTAGTGGCGTTTCTCCAGAGATTTTCTTTGAATGAAATGAACTAATGCATTACAAACGGTAATCAAAATTGAAACTTACCATGCTGGCATGTAATCTGTCTTCTGGCTTTTACTATATTGCAATTCATGAATCATTTTACGAAAAACTATCACGATGACACTTATAAATTGTAACGGATTTTATCGGAATTGAATTAAATGATTGTAGCCACTGTTAATATAAATAGGACAGTAAAATCACAACGCACAGGAGTAGCTGAAAGAAAACCATTTTCACGGTGACATAACTAGACATAACAAATCACTACTGGTCACTAAGGTAGGCATTTGAATATCAATTTCGGATTGACTTTCATGAATCGTATCGATACTTATCGATATTTTATAATTCCGCGATTCAGTTTTAATTTGGTGGCTTAACTAACGAGGATCTGCCATCTTGAATGAAAACTAATATTCATGATAGGCAATTTAATTCTAAGTTTGAGTCCTCCCGCCTCAAGTCCGTGAAATTTTTGTTTTCGGTCATGATTGATTTGCATCGCAAATAGCACGATAGTCCTCTCCACGATATGTTCACACCTGCAGCTACAAATGTGAGGCCTATGTTCCAGCCCTCCGTTGAATCCCACACTGATCAGACATAAACAAGTCGTTCAGACCCCGATGCAGAACTACGTCCCGATACGTTTATGTCGATGCATATGGTTCTTCTGCAGACATGTTGCCCATATAGAAGTCTATATGTCATCCACATGAGAATTCGCATATAGTTCAACGCTGACCTACGCTGACTTCTCACTTGCAGGGTAACTCGTTCCTTGTGTCCTATCGCACAATGGGAAGGCTATTCAGTCTCAAAATGATTTTAAGAGTGCAATTTTCATCCTTCTCGACCTACCTAGAGTGGAAAAAATTAAGAATTGCATTTTTAAAATTTAGGTTTCAAGTTTTAAACCAAAACCGGCGACGAAGACAAGCCCTAGCTCGCCAAACAATATGCACATCCAGGCACCCGCATCCGCGTCGTGATTCTACCCTGACGGACATCACGGCTGGTTCAAGGAGTATTTTACCGAGACATGTGTCCCGTCTGCCATTCAAGGAACCTCATCCTGGTATCTTGATTGTCATTCCCTATCATTTAAATTATTCAAGTACGTCATTCTACAGTTATGCATGCATCCGACAAGTTCCCAGTCTCCAGCTATGATTAAACTACAGGATTCGTGGAGACATCAGACTCGAATCTGTAATCTTTCACTTAAACCGTCGCCGAGCCTCCGTCCAGAAATCTTCCCAGGCAGCGCATTCCGAATTCAATTCCATCTTGCATTACAATGAGTCAGTTTTTAAGCATTATTACCTCCTCATGTGATTCATATGCGTTTAATTCTCCGTCATCCTCATCGCTTCACTGGTTCCAGTTCCGCCTAGCCGTGCGGTGAAACATGACTGACTCTCCAGCCAATCTTCCATGCCAGGAAACTATCTCGATTAACCACAACGTCCGTTGCCTCGTGTCTTCATGGTAGTACTTTCATGATAGCTTTTAATCTTAAACAATATGAAAGCAGGCCGCTTTCTAATGTCATGCACATTAATTTTCCACATTAAAAGAAACGATTCAGCAATTTCTTTCTTTGTCATGTACTACCTTGGTACTTTTACTTGTAGATACCTGTGGAATTTCCTCTGGGAGCCTTAATGCTTAGGGCAGTAATGACAATGTTAAATGACTGTGTCGCTTACTGAAGAGACTGCTGCGTCTCATTAAGGTCAATCCGCTAGGAAATTTGGCCTCTCATTTGAGTCACATGGATGCAGTCCTGACTGGAGTTTTCAACGTCTCAAGTAATTTGTAGCTAATAAAGCTCAGGAAAAGCAATTGGTCATCTAATGTTGGAGTTGAGCGAGTATTCGAAAATATTCATTCTTGATTTGATCCTTCTTCCTGATGCCTTCGATGACTGGAATTACCGAGTCCTGACCAACGGTAGACGTTTTCATTTTCTTCCACTGCAGTCCTTTCCTAGTGTAATCTAAAACTCCAGTCAGTATAAGGTTATCACATGAAGATTACAGACAAGACAGTCTTATTATTACATTGGAAGAAATGCAGGCACCCGCTTGGATTTTACTACTCCCTCGTTAACTGCATTGCAGCTGAGGCACGGATGAAGAGACCCTGCTGGTGGCGTGCGGCCAGAGCAATAAACTAAAATGCCCGACGGGTAGCAAGCGTCTACTGCTGACTTGAGCCACGGGGATTTAAATATACCTAATTCCGAGACCATTTCTTGACCAAATATCATCATCCCAGTATGATTCACCTCACCAGTTTATTGTCCGCTTCAGACATCTCTCTGTCTCCATCCTAAATCCTTCTTTTAGTCTCGCAATATTTTATTCCGCTCTCATTTTCAGTTTAGAAATTCCTATAGGACTCCCTAGGAAAAAACTACAGCTTACAGATAACGTTTTTCAAATCCACCCCAGTCCCAAGCATTCACCTCCGTCTTTTAACCAAGGTTCCAGTTGGCTCACCAAAATTTTAGGACCATCACTAATTACCAGTTCATTGATACTTCTCCAGTCCAGTACCAGCACACTGGACATGGATCTGCTGGGTTAATTTCCTCCTTACCTTTACTTCAGCGAGCCTCTCTTTCACACTATTCACTTGTCATGCTTTCCCGGCCATCATCCTTTGAACCAACGGTCATTCTATGAGGAATTCTGGCTCCTTTCGCCCGGAGCCTTCAAGTCCCCACCATGTCTCGCATCCTCGAAATTGGGAACTCATTGAAATTGGAGGCCATAGTTGCATTAATAAGTCATGAATAAATTCCAGACCACGTGCAATTGAGAATTTCTCAACCCTTCACCTCCTTCATCATGAAAGGAAAAGGACTGAGAGAGTTTAATAATCAGAAATTCTTCCTTAGGCAATATTCCATCATAACCAGGGTGTTCAATGGCATCTTCCCTGTGTCCAGCCGAGCTTGTCGTAACCTCCTGGGGTGAGAGCATATTTTGATGAACATGGTCGTCAGTTGGATTTATGTCTCTGCACCAACGTCCACCTCACCCAGCAGCGTCCAGTTCCATTTCTTGACACAATTTCCTTCCATTCACAGATTCAATAGCCTTGATTCTATTCAATCCTTGAAAATGAGTTCCAGCCCAGCAGTCCAATTAAAGTAAGCCGGTTTATGCACATGCTCCTCTAACCTAAATTTACTCCTTGAGCAAGACCATGCTGTAAATGTAGTACTGGACTTCGCTTCTCTTTTCATCCCAGTCTCATTCAAGTTTGTCAAGTGCATTAAAATCCTCGTCCATGTGCAAGCATGAAATCCATTTAACTCCGTCTGTCATTCACCTT
>VRMD01000219.1:0-33661 GCA_009872375.1 Sminthurides bifidus
ACTCGGCCATCCTTCCTACCTCTGCATTAACCTTTAACTCTTTTCTTATCGCTTTCTCCTCTCGTCCCATCTCCATAAGAATCGACATAAAAGGCAATATTCACCTCTGGAGTTAAATGAGTCTACTTTTTTCTGCTCAAAACTCAAGTCGTCAACCAGTCAGTCACCGGATCATCCTCTTGTTGGGCACCAATCCTGTTAATATCACGTCCGCACATTCAAAACTGTGCCATTTTCCGCTCATTTGCTCAAAATTCTCCGAATAACTTCTCCTTTCTAGGTTTCTCGTAATAGTTCAATAATTTTTCCAAGTCTGCACCGACATACATGAATGTTCCCTAGGCGGATGTCAAGTTTGCCGAACGAACGATTGTCATCTCTCAAGTTAACCGAACGTTCCGTAACAAACACCGTACCACCCGCATCTTTTCTAGCTATTTTAGCACTTAAAAGCGCAATACTGATATGCAGTCAAGGTTATTTATTCGACTATAACATTCTTATCTAACATCCAACTTATAATCAGTTATGATACCCGATCTAATTTCGTGATGGAAGATAAGCCGAAAGGAAAAGTTAGAATGTATCCATCAAATCTTAATGTTTCAGACTAATCATTTTGCCACAATACTCAGCAATCTGACTACAGTTAATAGGCTGTACCATGCATATGAACGAACCAAACTAATAAGATATTGTCGACATTCGTTAAAACGATTCGTTAAAAGTGCTGGCTTAGCTGATGTTAGCTATTGATTGCACGATTTTTACAGCGGCTACGTAGCAGCTACATTGACAGCATGGTTATTTAGCCAACTGGTTAGTTTACAGTTATAGACTTAGATACGCGATGATTGGCAAACAGCAAATAAACCCTCTGGCTCATTTGCTTCGGAAGATGCTAGCCCCATGTACAGTATGTCCGTTTGAGAATGTCATGGTTGGGTGTCGTGTAGAGCCACGCACAGGTAAGGAGGGGAGAATCCAGGTGAGCATTCAGTGCGCGAGCTCAGCCGCATAGGCTGCCGCTCTCTTAATTGACACAAATCACCTGTTATTTGTTTACCTGTGGTGGAACAGCAACAAGTTACTAACGACAATCATTTCCGTTAATTCAATTAACACTAATTAAAATCATGACGCACACAAGCGAGCAAAAAGTTTTCGCTGTGGAATGCTGGTTTTCGTTGCCAAAGGGTCATAAACAAAGGTTCGTGACCTTTTCAGCGAAAAGTTTCCCGGAGTAGATATTCCTATAAATCGACAATTATTTCGGTGGAAAAGAAATTTAGAAAACTTTGGAAAATAACTAAGCCTTTGCAAAGGAAGATCCGAAACTATCGATTCGAAAGATTGCACAACAAATTTCATTGAAGAAGACAGTGGTTCATAATATTTTAAAACACGATTTGAAACTCAAATCGTACAAAGAAAGACTAGTCCACGAAATTAAGGACCCTGACCGCGAGAAACGGATTAGTTTTGCCCAGTGGTTTATGCGAGAGGTGGAACATGATCCGCTTTTAATTGATTCGTAAGTCAACTTTACAATGTACGATACTAAGTCAGAAAAGTTAACGTGGTCATGTTAGAAAAGCTTTTTTAACCATCCGTAAATTAATGTTTTCCAGAATTATATTTTCCGACGAGTCGCATTTTTCCCTACATGGTTGGGCAAACAGTCAAACCAACCGGACATGGGCCAAGGAAAATCCACAAATCCTGCATCAACGTCCATTACATTCCCCTTATGTTACCGTATGGGCAGGGATAACAACGAGTGGTGTCATAGGGCCCTTTTTTTTCGAAGACGACGAAGGAGTAAGGGTCACCGTTAATGGCAATTCATATCGGTGAGTTTATCCTACAATATGACCTTGTTGAAGTTTTTTTGACATGCTGCTGAAAACCTTTACCTTCCAAAACTAATGATTTAACTGATTTTAGATTACATGATGCAACTCCTCTTCAGCGTTCTTGTCAGAACTCAAATGACATCATCTTCATCGCCCCTTGGTATGTGTTTGTAAATTGCTTTTCATGGAATTTAGAACCTAATTAGAACATTTTGTTGGTCGGAACCATGATCAGAAATTGGTTGGTTCCGGAGATCGAGAAGATGTTCGGCCCGTACTTTGAACCCTTTTTTCACCAGGATAATGCATCATGTCATACGGCCAGGGTAACTATGGATGTGTTGCAAGAGTTTTTCCCTGGTCGCTTAATTTCCAGGCAGGGCGACTTCGAGTACCCGCCACGATCGCCGGACATGAACCCGTGCGAGTTTTTTCTCTGGGGTGCTCTCAAAGCGAAAGTTTATCGGATCCACCCAAAAAGCATCGAAGATCTGAAGAAAAGCATTAAAGAAGAATTTGCCAACATTACCCAAGAGTCGTGTCGTAATGCAGTCATGTCTATGACCTCCCGGATGCATGAAGCAGTTTCGCAAGATGGGGGACACTTGAAGAAATTTATATTTTAGTTAGTCTGTGTCAGCTTAATTGAACTTTGGTCAAACTGTTTTAATAAAGTCATCACCTTTTCAATGGACTTTTCTTCGCTTGGCTGCTTCTGTATGCACATTCACTTTTGTAGACGTCGGTGGATAACATGACGCTCTCCTCACCTGAGTTTTCCACCTGGTGTACGTGAAAGTATGCGGCTCAACTTGTAACCGAACCATGACACGCTCAAACGGACATACTGTATAAGCCTATTCGATCTGGTGATGACTACACAGGGTGCAACCCTTGATAGTTCGTATGGGCAATATAGGCGGAGGACAGTTGTATGATCGACTGTTGGGGTCAACGCTAATAACTAGGGCATGTAAACGTCGCGCCAGTGTACAAAAATGCTAGTTATTGCATGGGAGCGAATAGATCGCTCTCGTAGTTAGCATTCGTTCTAAGCATTATGCTAAAAATAGCAATTTAAACAGTTCTATATATCTATATTTTATTTAGTATTTCGTTCTGATCCTAATATACAGTATTTCATAGAGCTGGAGCTCGAGCTCCTAGCCAACCACGCACTCTTAACTCAAGGCACGTGATCCAGCACTAGCTCACGCCTTTTGGAGCGAATTTGAACACCTACACTACAAACACAACCGGTCGCTTCATAAAATCCTTCATAAGTACCGTTACTGATTTACGATAGTTTTTTAATTGACGAGGCTGGGAAGCTTCCAAACATCACCCTAATTTTGTCCGAAAAAATTATAAACGAGGATAGAGAGAAACATAACAGCAGTTGCAGCTGAAATGTAAGAAATTTAAAAAAAGATGTTACGTATTGAAAAGCAGACCAGGTGTACAATAAGCTATGTGCAAGGATGCGCGGAGTAGATGCGGAGCGAGAGCTCGAGTTGAAACTCAGATAACTCCGTAAAGAGGCTATGAAAAGGGGATGAAGAGTCAGTCGTAGCCGAGACTCGAATCTACCCTTTTAATTTTAGGATGTGACCAATAAATGTGTTTAACCACAACACTCTGTAAACCGTTTCTATAGTCAGTTCTATCTATTGTGTATCAACGAGTCTTTACACAGAAACACGCATCAATAACAACACACACACACACATTCTACATCTCGACAACCTGGATGCTACACTGATACCATTAGCCACACACACATAAGAGCAACGAAGCAAAGATTTAACTCAAATTTTCAAACAAAACATTCTCTCGAAGAGATGCATCTTGGCCCAAAATCATAGGCCAGAAAGATGAAAATGAGGACGAATTTCCAGATGTTTACGGGTTAGATGTCAAGAGTTTGATTTCTTGAAACTTCATTCTAAAAATGAAAAAATTAGTATTTTCCTAAGTAAATTGTCAGGATTATAGTCTGCACCGCTGACTTAAAAATGCTGTTCCCATTGAATGTTATTGACACACCACACAATCCAAACCCCGAACTCGTTCCAATCGTACGCCCACCCGTCCAAACCAAATTCGCTGATTTTAGGAATTCATTTTATCGTTAGGACAAACAAAAAGTATTTGTTTGTTATTTAAAATTTTCTAAATCTAAAGAATCCAATAAAATCTAATTTTAAATCTGGATCTAATTGTCTTCGTGTTCAAACCACACACGGGTACTGCTATCACTGCATCAATGGTCTTCTTGCTACTAATTATACCGTTTGATAAGATGTCAATCACACTTATTGTGTGGAATTCAGCGCCTCAACCCAATGTCTGAATTTTTCTAATTTACAATGACGAATATGTAATGAAATGAATTGCATATGAGTTTCGAAACCGCAAACTGCCCAATAAAGCGACATTTGGCGAGAAGAAGGATACAAAAGAAAGTGTTTCACCTAGCCTTTGTAGAGCGAGAGTGAACCTATTTTACGGTTAGCATTGCACTTTATGGAGAACAGGTAAAAAAGCCCGGAACTTCAAGATGTCATGCTAGGTAAGCTGATCAAATGGCCCTGCTCCAGGTTTTAGGTGCTTTTTCGGTCAGCAAAATTCGTTCTGAGCATTGTGTATTGGCATAACTCCTTGAAGCCCTCAGGGTACATGAGCTTTTTACGTGTGCTGCCATAAGGAGCAATGCTAATCGTAAGGTACAGCATTCTCTCTTGCTATGAAAGCGAGACGGAACGATTATTTTTGTCACCTTGTAGGTACTCAGGCTAAGAAAAAACGTTTTGTAAGTTGTGGGTAACTTTATGAAGTACCATTGATGATAATTATATGATAACATTAGGTTATTAGTGCTAGACAAATGTGAAGAATATGGTCATTTGTACGTAACAGCGGTCGTAACGTTGCGATTTAGTCATATGTAAGACCTGCGGATGACGTGCATATGGTTCGGAAGATAGTCATCCCTCTTTCGGAGGCATGAGAGAAGACGTACAATATCTCACCGCTTGAGCTGGTCGTCTGAATTGTAGACACGGACGCCTCGCCCTCCATAGCTGAGTTTTGAGAATTAACCGCTGTTATCCATACTTCGACGCCACTTTCCTCCCTCAATCCTCGGAGTTCCCAACTCATGCCTTCGTTGACCCAGGAATGGTTCCTCTCGTCTTCCGCTCACGTGCACAGTATTCATCCGGACCTCCTGTACAAAGTAACTTCCGTTAGTGACAGAGTGACCACGACACAACTTGGGATTAGAACTGTCAGCATGTCAGTCTATCAATTCTTGCAATAAATGAGCTAAGTGCTTGTAACACTCCTGTTAACTTGTAGCCAATGACAGCTCAGCTGTCAAATGGGAAAGTTCCCTTGCAGCCTGAGAATGAATTGGAATTAGATGTCTGGTTGTCATTACCTATATGGATTCCAGTTGTCACATTGAAAATTAAAGCTTCAGACCTATACTATAGTGACAGGTGGCTGTTTACTACCCCCTATTCGGAATATGTGCCATTTTATTCCTACCCTGGCCACTCTTGCATTTGTAATTCACCTGTCATGCTAGCCTTACATTAATGCATCAACATGCCAGGCGCTTGTGTTTGAAACATGTTGGCTGTGAAAGCAACTCATTTTTACTCAATGCTGGACATGAAAAACATCACTTTGTACGGTTAATATTAAAAACAACTGGAACATACTTTTAAAGTATTTAAAAGCTTTCCTCAACTTTGCTTTCACCTGCTATTCCTAACTGAAGGAAAATTCACCTTCCGCATACGCTCTCCTGCTGCATAAATTACTCTTCTTTCACCTGCTTTCACTTTCCTCCCGTGCTCTTTTGAGCTCTGAAGCTCACAAAAGAGAATTGCTGAAACGACCCTATTTACAAAAATACACGTTTCAAAGAACATTACCCTTGTATCAAGATTGCGCACGTAGACATTATACTTTGAGATGACACCGTTCGGAAGCTGAGGCGGAAGCCATGAAACAATAAGCGAGCTGGAGGTAGACACGAGGACTTTCACCGCTTCTGGAGGCGCCGGAACTGTTTCGATAAATGTTGAATTATACACAAAATTGTTTTTGAAGCTGTGCGTGAATCTTTCAAAAACGTTGATCGGGTTGAACGTTTCAGTAAAATCATACGAGGGCTACTCCTCCCCATCTCTTACCATCCGGCCCCGTGGTGCAGTACACCGGAGCTGTTGAAACCCCATTGCCTTTACGAGAGTAAGCTGATATTCGGATTGAATAATTTCCGAAGATGGTGAGCCCGCTGAATTGCGTATCAGGATTAGTCGTCCGCTTCACTTCGGCCGGGGAGAAGGGCGGCCAACTTGACGTGGAGCCCGGTCGTGAAATAAGATGATAATAAACTTTATACCCAACAATATGACCGTTTCTTTCAAAAGGCGCTGGCGGTGACCACCGTAACCGTAAACTTCTTCCGGAGAGCGGCAGGCATTTCACATCCGTGGGGCCGGCACTGGGTACTGCGATAGAGGAAAAATCCGCCTATTACCCTAATGCATCCAAATGTAATTCAATTGTCCCATTCCGGAAGGGAACAAGAGTTGAGTCCACGCAGGCGGAGAAGAAGGAATGCCGAAAAATTCATAAAGCCAAGCCTAGTCGACCATTTCGCTAGAGGACGTAACATAAACAATAACCAAAGCCATGCTACCAGCATCTTAACTGCCTGTACTAACCGTCTGCTTCCTTAATTGCATCGTGGAAGAGGCAGAAACTTCCCTCGAAAGCTTATATTGGCTCACTGATCCTCATGTCTTTGTACTGGGTTCATTTCATGTATCTCTGTTATTCCCCAGACTTGTGTTCGTGAAAGGATTTGCAGTGAGAGAGAGAGAGAGAGAAAGGAGAGAGAAAATATCTACCAAATCCTAGGAGACTTTAGTAACTACAGCTAATCTGGTGTGCAACCATTTTCTCTTGTCTCGGCTGCTTTTTCCTTATCCTTTGCTTTTTACCCACAGCCACAGCTGCATATAGTTCAACCCTGTGCTGTTATAGAGCCTCTGGCAATACAGTCGCCTGTACATGCTGATTCGTGCAGGCATTTCTTTCAAGCGGCATTGCGTAAAGTATCCATTTAATCATTTCGGAAAGCTTTTCCCTTTCATTATCTCGGACTATGGGCTGAGTAATTCTTCTTGACACCATATAATTTTAATCCAATTCAACTCGAAACCTTTTAATCCTAATGAAATATTCTCTAATTAAGTTACAACGCGTAGAACAGCTCTCACCCCTCTCGTGTAAAAGTTTGTACAAGTGCCATCACATTAGAAAAACTGTTTGCTGAATCATCATCTGGCCGACTTTCATCTCTTGTCGTGTCACCAGGGAAAGTGGATCTTCCAACTTTCCCGGCTTTCACTTCAGGGTACCGTTATGATTCCGGTTGTGTTCTTCTCTTTCACTCCCTGACTTTTGTCTACTAGTAGTAACGCAATGGCATTTCGCCGTTTCACTTTCTCCTGAGAAAGTCTTTTACCCATTAAAACTTAGTTGTAACCTAGCTAAGGGTATGGACCTTGGCCAGGTCTACCTACCGTTTTCGGAAGTGAGTACAATGATGCGTGGCGAAGCAGGACTGGATCCGATGCGATTGAACGCTCGAACGGTCACCTCATATCTGGTGAAAGGCACTAGTTTCTTCATGACGAGGAGGCGAGGCTCGGATTCCTTCACGGTCCACGATCGCCAGTTCCCCCCTTGACCCTCGGTAGGTGACTCCCGTAAGTTGACTTGGAAGCCGATGAGTTTCCCATTAATGTGTGCTTCTGACGGAGGCTGTAGGAATTCAAGGCAGAGAGGTTCGTGCATTAAACTTTCACTCCATTTTCGTCATAAGTTACACGCAAGTTGATAAAAGTTTTGCCGACTGTCACCGGCACTGATTTCAACGTTCGTTTGCAGCTGCGATTCCTGTCATTAAACTCCATCACGGGGTAACAATTTCGACTTGGTTAACTTCCTGTTGTGCCTTATGTCTCCCTTGTAACTCAGCGATGTAACAAGTCAATTCACCGAACTACAAGATTTTACAGCAATAAAGCAATTGCAACTGGTGTAGTTATTGAATTGAATGTTCCGATTCAATCTCGCTTGCGAGTAAACACCATGTAATTG
Organism: Sminthurides bifidus; assembly: GCA_009872375.1. NCBI lineage: Eukaryota > Metazoa > Arthropoda > Collembola > Symphypleona > Sminthurididae > Sminthurides > Sminthurides bifidus. The sequence continues at coordinate 8,043 of VRMD01000219.1, forward strand.
AAACAGCAACGAGTCGATGTGATTTAGCGCTCCTATAGTCTCGTTTGACCTTGTTGCATGTGGAAAGGTATGCAATTTTGTTCACAGCAAATTGATTTGTTAGCCGTAAGTGGCTGAATATTGACTATGTGGCTTGTGTTTTACGTAAATCGACACGAGTAGTTGTCTCGGTCTGGTAGTTGTCCAGCTCGGCTCTCCTGGGACATTTGCCGAGAATCGAGCATGTTTGCGAGACACGCTCTGATACCAGTGAAAGTATCTAGTCGTGTATTTTGTACTGCAAGCGCTTTCTTTACTGCCTTGTACGAGAATTACATGGAATACGACTGTTTCTCCAGGACGGTTGCCCCAGCTCGTGGGACACCGTCCCTCGATCTTGTTCTCAAAGTTTCTGATTCGGAAAGTTTTCATCTCTGGGGTCAGTTTTTAAAAAGTTAAGGACAGAACTATAAAGAGTAACATTCGCAGAACTTGCTTGCATTCTAACCAGATACATGTCCCTTGGTGACATCTAGTCCAAGTCTTGGACTGGTGTCGAGCCTGGAGAAACCCATGTCTCAGTCCACTTCCTAGCTCATGCCCTTGCACATGTATCTTTGTTTGTGAATAGAGACTTTGGTTTTCTAGTTGAATATTTATAGCTCTGAGTGCTAACTTGAAGCAAGTTCCGAAGCTGAAGCAGGGTCTTGGGTTCTTTCTAGATCTTGGACGAACTTTGGTGTGAGAAATGGAAGCAAAAGTATACACGGACGATAGATTTGCTTCAGCTCATTTCAGTTCAGTGAATTCAGCCTACTTTACAGTATTGGGTTTCTCTCTCTTTCTTTTCTCCAACTTGTCAGGGAGTTGCTGTAAAGAATTTCGCTGATGCAGTCAAAGAATGGGGAAAGTATGTGCGAGGTTAAAATTGAAATTTTGGCATCTTTCAAATACTTGGTGTGGTGGGAGTTTCGCACTTGAATGTTGAGTCAGCAGTGCTCAGTGCTAGTATACGGGCACGAGAAGGATACGAAAATTGAAAACAATCGCGGCATTCTTACGTTCCACGTAACGATGATGGAGTAGCTGGAGTTTGATTCCGCATGCACGTCTAGTGGTGGCCCAGAGGGTGCTGAAAAAATGCCACATTCCAAATCAGCATACCATACATCATGTTGAAAAAAACCCGCATCTCATCATTACGCATCATCAAAGACGAGTGGGAAAAGAGACCTAGTTTGCAAAAATATAGAGCGAAGAGTTCCACAAACTCGGCTCGATTTCCTTTCTCAATTCTCGACTCTCTCTCAACTCAATACTCTTTACAGGCTCTCGGATTACATCCGCACTAAATTTGTATTCATTTCACGGGGCACGAGCCTCATGTACACACAGTTTTGCCAATCTGGATGGAGTCGCATATTCTCTTCGCTTTTAACTACATGCACCGGAAAAAATATACAGGAGATTTCCATCTTCCTATTACTAGCTCGTATAAGCTTGTAGTACGACGTGCATGTGTAGTACACAGACCTGTCATATATGGATCTTCCATTATGAGATTTGATCAGAGTGAAAAGGATATGCGACTGAAAAATAAGGACTGACACATATTTTTTCCCTTCTCTCTTTGAATCGAAACTTGTTTACAAAATTTTCCCAGTCAAAAGTGATTTGTCACCAGTGTGAGGGCAGGATATGAAAATTTCAGTGATTGAAAGCGGGAAAACTTCAACATTCATCACACAACGTTCCCAAAATGGCGACATATTACATACGGTATGCTACAGGGACATATCAGTACCCGTGCATTCTACTAAAGATGGCGACGATGAGTCATTGAATCGTATTAATGCAATAGGAACAGGGACGGGGAACATAGAGAAAGTTGTTTTGAAAATTTGTACGCTTTCACTCACCCTCGTCGAGCATCTCCATTTGTATTTCCTTGGACGGTTCGCTCACTCCGATATCATTGACTGCGAAAAAAGCGAATACTGTATGTTTGAGCAGGTCTCAGATCCCTGAGTACATATTCATGAGGATTGCCATTGGACTCGAGTGTAAAGTTCCTTGCGGAAGCCCAAGACTCGGCCCTTGTTTTGGACTGGGCCACGAAACGGATGATTCCGGATCCTCCATCGTGTCCTGCAGTCATCTTCAACAGGATTACCCTACTTTTAACATCCAAGGGTATTACTTCCAGCGGTGGATCCGGTCGCTCTGTAATTGTTAATTCAAATCACGTACTTTCCATCATCCGAAAAATTAATTCCCGCTCACCATCTCAAGCATGTACGGTACACGGCCACCAAACAGATAATAATAGCAGCAGCATATGCGAAACAGAACCATGTGCGTTTTCCTTTCACTTTCTCCCTCCGTTGTCTCTGTCCCTGCTTTCTCCCGGTTCCATCTCCTGCATACTGGAGCTGTCACGCGCGCCCTCCTACACGTCTTGTACTTTCTCCAGGTGGTAAACGAAACTAGTGCAATTTGAGGCAACGCGTGCTTCACGCTTCACTGCATTGCTTTCAAGCACGCCCAAGGGTTTTGCACACGTATATTGCCACTTGTACTGCGAGTTTGAGTGGTGTTCAGCTTGGAATAATATTAAGAAGAAAATAATAACGCATAAGCAAAAGCGACCCAGTTACATGCGGTGTGAGTTTCCACGACATGTTTTCGCACAGGTTTAATACGATTTTGCAAGGAGGATGTAGTGCCTCGGAGGGTGGAGGTAAATATCATTGGATGCCAGGGGTAATGGCAAAAGTCACAGCTTCCGGCGGTGCAGATTACGGAGAATATTAAATGAAAACAATAGCTAACCTTTAACTCCGAGGTGGATGGCGAGAGTAGAAAATAATAACGCATAAGCAAAAGCGACCCAGTTACACGCGGTGTGAGTTTCCACGACATGTTTTCGCACAGGTTTAATACGATTTTGCAAGGAGGATGTAGTGCTTGGAGGGTGGAGGTAAATATCGTTGGATGCCAGGGGTAATGGCAAAAGTCACAGCTTCCGGCGGTGCAGATTACGGAGAATATTAAATGAAAACAATAGCTAACCTTTAACTCCGAGGTGGATGGCGAGAGTGTCTCCGCCGAAAGCGTTTGTGGCTCTGCAATAGTAAGTGTCGCTCTGAGCTCGTTCCACGTTTTTAATAACCAGTTCTGAGCCAAGTCCATTTCCTTTTGGCGTGCTCCGGATGATAGCTCTGCCCTTGTCCTTGATCGTGTCGCCGGTGCTTTCACCGCTGTTGTTGTCCAAAATACTGTGGATTTTCCCAGAGCCCCAGGAAACCTGAAGTACAAAAAACGCATAGAATAGCAAGAACAATACACGAGCAGATGCATGAGTGCCACTAAATAAAAAGTCACATGTGTAAAATCAATTAATTAAATTAATTGCTCCCACTTGTCTCTCCTCCAGCCGAGCAACTTTCCTCTTTATCAATCAAGAAAGAGTTTGGACGGAGTCGTGGGGTATTTGGAAGAGAGGAAAAAAATCTAAACTTTCTTCTTCCAATCCATCGACCCACGGTTTCGAGATTAATTCGAGAATGTACAGCAATTCCATTTCCTCTCGATCCCTTGTTGTGTTTCTCTGAATTGCTTCGCTGGAAAACTTTTTGACTCTAATCCCAACAGTGTAGGATGGAATATAAAAACTACTTTGAGTTCAAACAGCAGCTGATCAGTCACCAAGTGGTGGTGGATAGCGGTTAGTCAGTATACTTGCATGCATGGAGTCTGCCTCATCCTTTCAAGTAGATTACGTTACGTACATAAAAACTCGTTTGAGCTGGAGCTTTTGGTCTCCTTCTCTTTAATTGAAACCACTTGAAAGATCCGTCACAGCCACTCCAGGCAACACTTGTCCTTATCCAGCCACTTGAGTTTTAACCGAGAAAAACAACTGAGCGATGCTCTGGAGGAGGGGTACGAAGGTGACTTTCACTTTACCACTACCTCCGGTCCAGAATGTGGAAGGTTGTTCAATTAACTGCGTTATTTGCCCCATGCTGACCTGAGGGAATGTGGATTTTCATTCCAGATCTGGCAATTAAGTCAAGAATACTACATGGCAATTTGTGGAGATTATAGCAAATTTTAGAACTCGGAAAAAACGATAAGGTACGAGGGTTTATAATCTGAGGCTATGAGTGCTATGTGCTTTCGTCCTCTAAAATATACTTCGCTTTGTCGAAGAAAAAAGCTGATTTTTGTTTTGACCCTTGATCAGATGCCTCCACGTGACTCGAAATATCTTTCCGTAATGATGTATAACGACGACACCTGTGACGTAGCCATACGTTGGCGGAGCATGTTAGGATCATGGCGTAGGACAAAGGGAAAGTTACAAGTCTTACACCTGAACAGGGTTGCATTTCTAACGTCAAATGCATTGGTTCAAAGTTTGGAAGGCTGCACCCCGGGAAAAAACAAACTCATTTCAGCGAGCTAATTACTCACCTGAATTGGCAGATCTCCTTCCACGTCGCAGAGGAGAATTACATCGTCTCCAACCCTTGCTGTTTGATTCACTTCCTTGAGGCGGAAATAGGCCGGGACTGGAAATGAACACATTGAGGCGTTTTCAAAGAAGTTGAGGACTGTATCATTATACTTTTAGGAATTATTCGCGTTTGGTAGATTGACGCTGATAGACCTCCAGGCAGGAGTTCTTATGCCTGGGAATTTAAGTGACTTTTATTATTTCGCTTACCATCGATGCTGATATGGACGACTTTATTTTTTCCAGGCCCGATTCCGTTAGAAGCGGCACAGAGGTAGTGGCCTTCGTGATGTTCGTCAGCGTTTTGGATGCTCAGTGTCCCATTGGGAGTGACTGTCAGGCCTACGCGTGGGTTGTATGACAGTGGGATGAAGTCTTTGGCTCCTTTTCCTAATAAAAGCGTAAATGACATGTGTTAAGCTTTAAATGATACACCTACAGAAAGTCTAGGCAAACTGGAGGTAGAATAGTTCATGTGACTAACATTTTGAAAATCGGTATTATGCATAATGCAAGCCGATTCATAGAGAGAAACTGGGAGATTGCCAAATAATACGCTAAAGGAATGAGTTCTCTCTAAAGGAATGAGGAGTAAATTTTGCATTTGTCGACAAATTGCACACTATGCAAAATTAAATTGTCAAATACAACTTCAAATCAACTCCCCACTTCAAAGTGATTGAGAAAACCGATTGGTGAATCATAGCAACTTGTAAAACCTGTAATTGCTCGTTCACAGCTTGAAAATCATGTCAATCAAGCAAATGTTATGACATAAATCCTTTGCTGTCACTTTCATGAGGATATTTCTCCTGCCAGTAATGTGTTCTGCACACATGGTAATTACGAAATTGGAAACTTGAATCAGTATTAATTTATTTTTCGAAACAATTACCAGAACGACTTTGAAGCATCTAACCCTGATCACGTAACGTACCTGCACGATTACCATGACAACTATAAGAGTTCCAGTTGATGCAAACAAGTAATCCAATAATACCGCCGCTTAAAGTCTTTTCAATCCTGTTTCTTTCGCATAACTCGACAAACATCCATTACTACCAGGCTCTTGCACCGAGCTGACTAAAGTCTTAATTCTACAATTCCCACATATCCTCATTGAAAAGTCAGCTTGACATGATACGAAAAACATAAGGTATAATTTCCTGCGTGCGACTTATCAGGACTCAATAGTGCATAGAAGCTACGCTTCTATATGCCATAACCTAGTCAGCTTTCTCCGAGTGTAAGTTTCTATTAAGCATTGATAATCGCTTGAATGGCCCATTTCGCCTAAATGAAAATCATTAAGCCACACAAACATGCGTCGTTCGCTAAAATTAACAAACAGAAACATTTCGTACCTCATTCTCTTCATCTTCCTATCCTCATTTTAAGTCTCATCACATCGATTCTATGTTCTCGTACTTAAAGCTCGGCAGCATGGAGTAAAATCTTCAAGTTGTTGTCGCTTATGTTCATTTGAATTTCTCGGTACTTTTCGACTCTTCGTCGTGAAGCCTTACTCTCATGCATCATTACTACTAATGTACTGGACCAAGTTCTCAATCTCCTGGAAGCAAGTACACAAACCCCATTCCTGCTGAAACAGGACGCTTTAATTTCCAAGGAATGCAACTAATGCCGTGATTCCAGACAACTTGAGAGTGAGAAGCCAGTATGCTCTATCAGGGTAACGGAAACGTAGAGCAACTAGTACCCAACCCACTGACAGGATTTTGGAAAATTACGACTAAAAATCCACCTCTCTCATTATACTGGAATGACATATTCTTCTAACTATAGTCGCAGTTAGCAAAACGCGGATTCTTGCTGTTGTTTTCACCTCAGCATGAAAATTTAAACGAAGGTTTGGCCAAAGAAGTGACAAAGCACATCTTATCTTTTGCGCTTGAGCAACGTTGCTGAATATCAAAGACTATGGCAATACAAGCACAGAGCCCTTGTCAGATGAAGGACGAGTCGCAATCAATCATTTTCCTCTTGTGCATATGGAACCTACACGGATGAAGAATAATATTTATCCCTTTCACTGTCGCAAACGTTTCGTTTCTTATTAATGGTGACATTTCGACAAACTTGATATGTCAGCTGCCGCCTTTGCCCGAACTGATTCGTATTTCATTTCCGTTCCTTCATGTCTACGTAAGAGATAACTCTAAGTGAGGTGAAAGCAGAAAATGTCCTGGAATTCTGATGCTATCTGTGCTATCTGCGTTACGTGAAGGCATGTGCTGTCACCACGTTTTCTTGCCGGATGGAAACGTTTCTATTTCTCGGAAGTTGTAATTACTCAACCTTTAAAAAGGAGATGCGAGATTCCGACATTTCCATCGGGCCAACGAAAGTCATCAGGGCAGCGACATTGACTAGAGTTGATGGTGATATCAAGCATTGTGAGCTCCAGTCCTGGGTACGCACAAGCCTCTGTGTATTTGAAATTTGTACCGCGTTAACTTTTCTAAATAGCCACCGATATGCTTCAATCACACGAGTTGTTCAAGTTCGGAACTAATGAAAAAGTTCGCACCTACTGTGTTCATAGTCTTTTCTAACTTTTTCAACCAATTAGGACTCCATTTGTGGAGAAGTGTTAGCTAATTCTAAACAGTTGAAGCAGGCAAGTACTAGTTAGCAGGCATTTATAACGTTTCGGCATTGCATAAAAAACGACGTTCCCCTGTTTCTTGTACCGAAACGCACTACAGTGTACTTTCTTTCTCCCATTATTCGTTCATGGGAATTAAAATTGCATATAATCGAGTCCAAAGTACGCAGAAACCGTTTTTTCAAAACAAGAGCAAGAAACAAGAATCGCAATCGTTTTTGTTTTCCCCACTTGTTATTTGCATGCGTTGCAAATTAACGCATGCACAGATAATTTGCTCAGGACTGAGAGGAACAGCCTCCGAGCATGAGAGCTGCAGCTTTTATCTTAACTAATTTCCGGCGTGCATAAACATAAAAGCTAAGCTTTGCATTTTGTCACGGAAAAGAGTACGTATGCCAGAGTTGCTGTGTCGACCACACTAAATTATTGGCAAGTTACTCACATCCCTACGCACCAATTCCACGGCATTTTCCTCACCTGGCACAAAATCAGGGTTTGAGTTATGTATCGAGTATGCAATAGCGTTTCCAAGGGAAAATAACTTCATTATTTTATACACACTCCTCAATTTCGGCTCCCATTTCCGGCGACAGCGTTTTTCCATATCTTTTATCGAGCATAAGAAGGAAGTATAAACATCTTGTGAATTGCAGGGCCGGTGAAAGGGGGTTGACCCCATTGCACAGATTGTTTTCCAGCCATATATTTTTCCTTCTCACTTTGTCGGACTCACCTCAACAAAGGAAAAACAAGCTTGGCGGATGGTGAAAGCACTGAACAAACTTCAAGTTGTGCTCTGATTACACGCCAATTTTCATCCTGCCTTTTGCTCTTGTGCTAAATGAGCACGCAATAGTCAAGAAATCACGATGTACCTGTTCGTTACTTTCTCGGGCTGAGAGCAGAAATGAAGAAAAACGTAATGCAATCAAAACATTTAACAGCACGTAATTTTCAGCTGTAAAGTATTTAGCGAGCGGACTAGCATCAGTGCACCATACATTCGGATACAGAAGTATAATAGCTCCAAGGCTAAACTTTCAGAGCAGTTCTGTTAATTCGCGAACAATTTCTGCGGATAAGGAGGAATAAGAATGTTCCCTGTATTATACGCTCGCATTCGCTACATACACAATGTTTTATTTTATTTACACAAATGGAATTGGAGAAAAGCTTGGCCTAGGCCATGAATGCTAGCCTGAGTGAAAGTGTACATTAAAATGCAATTAACATGGTAATGCCACAAATCTCTGTCAGATGCTTTCCCTCAAGGAGAATTAGGAATGCGAGCAGAAAATGAGTAATTGAGCAGATTTGCTCTAACAATTCGCTACTATTTTACAAATTAGGGCTTGGTCTTCATTGAGTTTCTTGACCTGTACCGCCATATTTTTGCATTTAGGAATACGCCGTTTATTCCTTTTTTCGAAATTTTCGCAAGCCTAGGTGCTACAGATTTGAGACATATAAGGCAGGTAATGTGCACTCTCGTCACTCGATCGGGACAAGGTCACAATTTCTATTCTTTTTTGCACACCAAGTAATCCTGCCTACGGGCATTCAAGCATTTCCGTGCAACGTAAATTTTAGCTAAAATGCAAAGAATCCTGCCGTAGGCCGAATTCCCTAAAACCAGAGAGCGGGAAGAATACAAATGTACAACACGAAATTTTTGTTAAGGGTAAGGTCCAATAAGGATTTAAAAACGTTTGTACATGTTTTCGAAACTTTGTTTAATGTAGCGCAATTTCAATGTGAGAAGAATTTCCTCTGATCAGCAATTTTCTCTTTCTTCTCGTCTCCAAAGCTATTACGCTTAAGTCGCATATGTTTTGTCAGTCATAAACTTACCCAACTTCCTTTCACGTTGCGGCAATGCCAGCACGTATGCACGTACAACGTTTATTCTGTGGTAGTTTACAATTTTATGCATTGCTGAACTAATACCCTCTCCGCTGTTTTAGCGGTACTCCAGCAGCTCCAGCTAATTCTACCATGCATACTTACTCAAAGACTTCGGAGAACTGGAAGGGAAGGTTCCAGGATTAGAGACTTTTCCTTAAATTCTGCAACTGCCTTCTATCTCGTCTTGGCAACTTGCGAGACGCTGCGAGATGCTCTTCTAAAAATGTATGCCGTGGCCTAATTTTCCGATTGAGTTAATTTCAACCCCATGCCATGTGTTGCTTAAGAGGAATGTAAGTGTTTCAGTTCCATCTGTTTGAATAATGAATGCTTGGGAAGAACAAAGTGATAAATGGCCATCGCGATCTGACACCCAGATGGGGATTCATCTGAATCAGCTTAACAAATTCTGACAGGGCCAGCACGAATTCAACGGACTATCATTTTCAGCGGTATTTCCATATCCCTGGAGTGCCACGAGCTCTTCTTCCCAAAAGCTTGCAAAACTTGGATCACAGGTTTGAGTTCTTAATATGGAAACTTCCTTTACAAGAGCAAAACTCTACCATCATAGGATATCTTGCGATTCCGCAGTGCAGTGCACCTCAGGGAAGGAACCATCTTGGAAAACGTGGCTTGACAAAATACAGTTGTTTGGTGCAACAATACTCATGACAGGTGTGACTAGCTTCCACCATCACGGTTTCACCAGGGGCGTGAAGAAATCAGTCACGCGTGTCAACATGCAGATTAAAGAGTACGGGTAAAAGTTATTGCATGACAGCATGACTTTACCTGTAGCTTTGAGCCAGGAGATGGTCGGTGCCGGATACCCGGAGGCTTGGCACGCTAAATAAGCACTCCCACCCTTGCGAACGTTAATGTCCTGCGGCTCACGTGTCCAGTTCGGCTCCACTGTAAAAAACGCAAATGACTTTATAATGCATCCGTCTCGGCTTAATCACGTGATTACATGTTGCTTCTTTACTTTCACCGCTGCGGGGGACAGGAGCCTGATTCCCTGACTATTTGCTGACTGGCCACACCGAGCTTAAAGCCGACAGTCTTACTACATAAATAAAACTAAAGCTTGCACTTTCTCCGTATGTTTCCACATAGTGCGAGAGCAGTATAGCCTGGGAAAGTAAATTTGGCCGAGAAATTACGCTCTATTCATAATTTTCTTTGACTTGTTTATTACGATTGTTATTTTTTGTGTGACTGTTCCAAACATTCGGGCTGGAAGTTGGTTTTATTAGAGGTGATTTCTTCCCTTGTTTTTTTTTCAGCTCCCTGCCTTTGTCCACAAGCCCCAATACTACCCACCTGCTTCCATCTTTAAAACAATAGAGGCTCGTAAACCTATTTGATTATTTCCCAAACCGTCCAGCCTTATATAGTTTTCCTCATTTCCACCTCACTGTAGTCAGGGCCCGGTGCAGTGTTCGCGGTCTTAAATCCACACGGACAGGTCGTTAGGCGAGTCATTTGCCGACCCGGAGCAATAAGAGGGCGATTGAAAACACGCTCATTACTTGCCAGGCACCCCATAAAAAATCATGACAGACGGCATACGTTTCATAGAGTCCCGTTACTGCACATGACATGGCATAGCGGTCCCGGTGCATTGCACAAAGGGTCGTCCTTGCATCGCAGCATTGCGGTAGAAAGCCAACTGAGGGCAACGAAACTGAGGCTTGAAAGAGACGATTGTCGAAAAGAAACGTGGCCTTTATGATGCATGTCGTTATCGTTAGTTCCACAAAGGGGTCTCACACAGCATACCTCTTTTGCAGAATTTTCAAATCTATCTGGTTCTAGAAGAAGAAAGTGAGGACTGGAATTGAATAGAACTGTTGAGAAGGTCATATCCTTACCTTTGACAACGAGTCTGGCTGTGAAATTTGTACCCGCAGCATCGTTAACAGCTAAGCAGGTGTAAAGTCCGTTGTGCTCGGCAGTAATATTCGTGAATAGAAGGTTGGAGGCGAATTCATGTTGCTGTTGGATTGTTTGGATGTCTCCAGACTGGATCTTCTCGTGATCCTTGTACCTGCGAAAATTTATATATTAGGTCAAATTTACAATATTATTGCCACTATGGAACCGCAGTTTGGATGCACAGAATCTTGCATAAATTTGCAATCGGCATTAAGCATGGGCACAAAAAGTCAAATTATACATCATGCAGGTGAAGTAATGACAAACTGATAGAATCCAAGAGCTAATTAGTTTTTTAATCTCGCCGCCATAATTTCCCGCCTTACCAGGTAATGATGATGGGTAAATCCCCGGAAATGATACTGCACGAGACCTGCGCCCGCATCCCTTCCCTCAAATTGCTCGGAAAAGTGAAAGGAGCGATTTCCGGCGGTTCTGAAAAGAAATCATCAGTCAATATTATTCATTTCACCTTTAATCGATTCCATTTCAGATTCTTTTCAACTTTCTCCTTTGAAGTCCGCCCTTGGTAAAAAAATGTTCCTGTTTTCATCTCCCTTTCCGAGTATTTTTCAACTTTCTCCACTTTCACATCAATGCATTCTTTGAACGACTGATGTTCAGCCTGCAAAACTTGTTTTGCACACGACCTTGTCCCCATTCATTTCTTAAGCAGCATGAATTTTCTCCACTGTCAAGGCTCATTTTTCTTCATTTCACATAGGGTGGGTCTTAATGCAATATTTTGCATTTCATTTGAAATCTGATTTCCAGCAAAATTACAGGCTACAAGAGATAAAAGCCAGCATGATTTTCAGCTTCCAGGGTCCATGCACAGCGTAGGACGACGTTAAAGCATGAAGAATTTCATGCGGTCATTAACGGTGATGTTGAATAGCTTCTCAAGTTCGTATTTCATGTTAATGTACGACGTCTGGAGAACAGTTTTACAACCCAGTAATTATTCTTCAAGTGCGCCTTTATGTGTACTTTCGTGTTGAGTAATGCCCGTAAAGCAATCCCAAATTAACAATCTTATTTAAAATAAACGAAAAAGAAGTGCTCGTCAGGGCGGCTGTTCTCATTTTCTTCCAGCCCTCCTGTAACAAAGCGTTAGAACAAGAGGCAGGAGAACAAGTGGATTTAGCATTATCAACTCTGCTGGACTTGAAGTAAACTCCGGAGTGTGTGTTTGCATCCTTTTTCTTATTTTTCTTCTTTCTCCCAGCCTCCTTCCTCTATCTCGCCGTCTTCTGCTCCCTCCTCCGCAAAAGCAATTAACAGAGCAGAACTTAAGCTCCCAACTTTGTTCACTTTGTAACAGAGGAAAGTGAGGAGGGACTTTTTTCCTGCCATAAATCACCCTATAAATGAGGTGACGACGGTTACCGTACTTTCTTCTGTAGTCGATAGTGTGACCTTATTTTACTACCTTTCCAGCCTCTTGTGCAAACACTCTGAAGGTTCTAGTTACAACTCGGGGTACTATTATACTACATGCTATTACAATCGTATTTAATTGATGGCCTAGTGGGAAGTTTATTTTTTTGCTGCAAACATCCTGAAAAACTCCTCACGTTTCGCCCAATCTTCAACGATTTGCAGCACAGGAGTAGCTTTACAAAAATCCAGAGTACGTGTATGCAGCTAATGATGGTTTTTTTCCAAGGGAGGCGTCGTCAGACCTGAGGATCTTCCCCATGCAAAAAATCTCGTGTCATCTGTTCACACGTGAAAACTGAGAAAATTCACAAGCTTTTGGTACCTTCCCTGCAAGAATTTTGAGACCCATTTTACCAGATTTTTTCATCATCAAGAAGAACTGTTTGTTCAATTTGGTGGTCGAAGGAGTAAAACTGCGTACACCATTCAAAGACATTACAGAGTATTCGAGACTAGGGAGGAAAATCTGCGAAAACGAGGTCAATCCCCCAGGTCTCGTCAAAATATGCACAGAAGGTTCACTTAATTTCCCGAAAGTGTGTTCATCAAGTTCACGTATGTACACATGTGCGTACATGCGAAAAATTTGCATTTTCCATCACAGCTACCGGTAATTTGTGGCCGCACAGGCATAAGTTTGCCAACTTTTCCAGAAACTCGTTCCAGGATCCGGAATCCTGTAGAGCTGGAAAACCAGCGGCATTTTTTCATATCCTAGCTTACATGGTTCCAGCAACAGGAATATTTGCGACAAGTTATGTGCAACCGTCTGCAAAAGCATGTTGTTAACTTGGCGGCTATCAATTTCGGAAACAGGCACCACAAACAGCCGCTTCTTATGTTACGACATCGCCATAACGTTTAATGACAAGTGCACGAGAGCAAATATTCAACGACAATAAATCCAGAATGGCATTTACAGAAACGGAAAGCTTTGGATTCTAATTGCATTACTGTTATTTAGGTTCATAAATATTCATTGCTTCGCTGAAGAGCAATTGGAACGGGAATGATTGCTTAGGCCTGCAAGAAGGAACTCTTCCTTCCTCCAGCTGACTTTTACCCGCCCATTGTTTCACTCACGTTGGGTCTATGAAACCAAGTACTCGTCGTAGAAGTTCCAGAGCCCATTCTCTGCATGTAATTTCGGTACCAAATTCATCCATTTCATTCTTAACGGATCAAGTACCCCGTTTGACTCTTCCCTCATGCTTGTGGTTAAATTTGATCATGAGGTTGACACAAACTGAAACAATTTCATTCCCTTCCCCAGATCTGCAAGTACCCATAGGCAGTTACTTAGCTAAATTATGGTACCTTTCCTGCTTTCACCAGCCCTTTCCATTACAAATCTGCTTGCTTCCATCTGTGCTTGCTACTGCTGCTTCTCAAAGATTCTCACATTGGAACATCACCCAGTAGGTTGTTAAGCATGCTCATGTGCTTCCTTACACCCAAGTGATTTCATTCATTAGAGGACAAGATTAATGAGCTCATGAGGAATTTAGCATGGAAATGACGGGAGTTTCCGCAGGTAAATGGTTTCTGTCTCTAAGGTTTGTTTGGGTACTTTCACCCAGGCCCTGCCATAGTCACATTTCCCAACCATGACATTAGAAGGATGAGGAGGAGGAGGAGAGTATGTGAGTTCTACGAAATTTCCCTCCCAGTTATTTTCCCTTGTCTTTAAAAAGTGTATTGTGTCGAAAGTTTCCATTTCCTACAAAATTCTGCTAAAAACCCAACCTTGGTGCAGAAATGCCACGTGTAGGAGAAAGCGAGCTTTCTCCGGAAACCGTTTCATGGCTTCCGCGGCTCCCACACTTTGTTTTTCAGAATACTGTAGTATAAAGACCTGGGTGTGGAAGGATTCCATAAAGTTTACTACATTCAAAAAGTTAAGCGCCATTTGTATGTGTGTGCAGTGCGTTCCTCGTTATGCCCACTGAGATACTATTACGTGAGTTTTCCTTCCTACCTACCTTGTGAATGGAATAGTTTCAGAGAAGGCATGGTTTCACAGAGCTTTTGCTCCTTTACACACGTTTTGTTTTAATTCTTGTCCTGGTAGCAATTTATTCCCTTCATTTTCTCATGTTCTCTTTCAATTCCAGAATTCGCCATATCTTTCTCACAATTCATCAGCCCCTGACCCGACTCACCTAACTCTTCCTAATAGGCTGTATGCCAAGCTTCTCAATCTTTCAACAACTTTTCGTATCTATTACATTCTCTTTCTCTTCTCCCAACAGCCCCATAAACATATAACACGCCTACCAAGTAACGAAGTAAGTTTCCTTCCTCCTCACACCGAGCAGAAAACCACATCAGGTATAGCGTTGTAGGTAGAAGCTTGAGCATTGGCAAGTCCCAAGTAAGCATTATAGCTCTTGTATCCTCGTGAAAGCAATTCTTGGTACTTTCTCCAAATAATACAGTTCCATCGCTCTTGTTTTACACGCGCCACTTTCTCCAGCTTTCACCCTCATTTATCTCAGCTTGTTAGGCTCTTCCTTGTTATTCCCCCTTGCTTTCCTTTCAGCGAGTCGTCTAAACCAACATTCTGCACGTTCGCAGCCCAGAGACCAAACCAGACCACAAGGAGAGAAACAAACCAATTTTCCGCAGTCGAAAAGAACAAGCCGAACACATACACTTTAACTAGGTAACTTATTTGTGTCGTAGTTTATCCATACGTGCCGTCGTCTCCTGACCTTTGCTCCTGCTCCACGGTGTTTTACTTTCGTAAAACATTTAGCTTCAACTCCAGGTCTTTTTGCCAACTTTTCCTCTCTCCAACAACCATTTATTCGGGACTCAGGACTTATTTTGATGAACAATCATGTCACACAAGTGGAAACTTTCTCCCCCCGCCAACTTTTTCCAAATAACGTTAATCCTTTACACACTCTTGGAGTAGGCCACCCGTGATGTACTCCTTGAGCTGAGAAAGCCAGTTGGTGAACTTCACTTCCACTTTAGCGTAGTGTGTTTCGAACTGAGAGAACTTGTTCAACTCATGCTTCGTGATGAAGCAGCATGGTATGAATTTTGACTTGATTTCATTAGTTCCGCCGGTTTGAACTCTGTAACATAGGGTTCGACATAAGTCCCAAGGCGCGCTTCTTGGTCACCCGGTTGAACTTTTAAGACAGAGATTATTAATTGTACGGGGACAGTACTGACGTACTTTCAACTGTGAAGTTCGTTGGAGTGAAAAGCCGGAAAAATGAGGTCCTTCAAGGTCTTGCAATAAAAAAATTAACTGAGTCATTGCCAAGACTCCGGCAATCATTGCGACACTTGATGTCATTTTTTGTGGGGAAATGGAAAAATATGAAAAAAATCATGTTACTGCAACTGCATCATGGGTAACCAAGTTCAGATTGCAGCTCTCGGGGCCATATACGCTGTCACTCATTTTGACGATGAGGCTCCGTGTCCCATAAATGAAAATAATGAGACACATGTAAGCTTTTATAAACCAGTCAGTGCTCACTTGAAGCTGAATATTTTTTCAAGGCTGCGCTGTCACAACTCAAGCCAAGGTAAATTGAGTCGCTATGATATTATTTTCCTTTTTGCAGTTGCAGCAAAAGAATTGTTTGGATGAATTTCTCTAGCTATGATAACAATCCTGGGTGTATTTTCTGTCTTAAGTAAGCAAGGACGCGGATAAGCAATGAAATCCCAGAGGATGTTCGAGGATGCACGTTGCATGATGCAATTGCAGTGGTGCATGCCTCATATCCTGGTATCCCTTCAGGTTGACGAAGCTGACACCACCGTCGGTTTGCTTTCTGGAGGTCGTTGTCTTTATGAAGTCTGTGGGTTCGAGTCTTACTGAGACTTTGTTCTCTTGTGAAGGAAAAGACAGGAACGAAATCATGACTGGGAGGAAATAAAAGAGCGGTAATAAGAAAGGAAGAAATTGTGCTGGGAATTCTATGAGAAAAAATATTGACTCAACTTTCCTATAGATGATGGATAGAAAGATATGGGAAAGGAAGATATGAAACGAGACTCTTGACAGGGGAAAGAACCCCGAATATTTGAATGCTTGCCTGGGAGATCCTTATAAATAAGCCAATAAGTATATCTGTGCTTGGTTGAACCAATTTGAAAATCGTGATAGAAGCCCGGTTGTCACTTTGGGCAACGGACGGGTGTTAGAATCGGGACAGAGAAGGAGAAAAGCGGAGGGACAATTTTTGATGAATTTTCAGATTTTATCTGCCGAATCGACGTGCATGGAACTGCCAACACCGGTATGAAGTCACTGTTCTTACTCCATCTGATTTGCCATTTGAGTCCTCACAATTGGGCTGAAGGAAGTTTCCACTAGGTATTTGTTCTAAGTAGGGAGTTCAAATATCGTTTAGAGATGGTCTAATTAGAAAATATGGAATGTAATATCGCATCATGTCGTTTCCATGGATACCGCATGATGACTACCGGTATTTTTGTACACATATTTTCATAGAACATTTTAGCGCCTTTAGCACTTGAATCTCCATATGAAAGCACCTCTAACCCTTTCCTTGCCTGCTGTTACCTACGCAATAAGCTGTACACAATTTACTCGAGACCGGGACAAATATTTGTTTTTCTCTTCAATTTATAAAATTTATCACAATATTTTTACTTTCGGCCAAAAAATGTCCATGTCGTTGTCAACTATTACCTCGTGCTTAGAATTGTTTGGTTCTCACGCCGTCGTACTTTCAACGTTTACTTTCACCATCCACCTTTCACGCTTCTTCCCAACCGGAGAATACTTGTAGATGGTTGCTAGAAGTTATTTTGTTTTCATATGATTGTGTTTCTGCTTGTACTGGAACGTGGCTGACAATCATGCATTTGAAGGCCGAGAGTTCAAGTGCTTTCGAGCACCTAGTTAGTACTTATCAATTTTTTTCTCCTTTGCTCTTTGGCACTTGAGCCCGGAGCGTTTGAGCTCCAGGCTTTGAGCAACAGAGGCTCGAACAGGAGGAGATCTATCAATCTTGTTTTCCTTTATATTCTTTTCCTAGTTGATGATGAAAGCCAGCAGGTAGCCATTTCCGTGTCATCAACGAGCTCACAAAACCCGGGGGAGGTAGAGTGAATGCGGTTCAGAAAGTTGAATGTGTTCATCTCTTTGGAAACCTTGTGTATGCTGCGGAGCAAGCCAAGCTGCAGAACTGAGCGTATGTAATCCACCCCCTGGAAGTTCGTCAAGTCTTTTCTCTCTCTCTCTCTCTCACTCTCTCCTTGCTCTCTTGCTTCTTTAGCATGCTCCCATTTATTTTCATGTCCGTGAGCAATTATTTTCACTAACAATCTTATGATCAATCCTAGCAGTTTTCACGCCTCCTTCAACAGTTCCCTGGCAGGTCCACGTGAGCAGCATCAACGTAAATAAGTAGAAAGACGCTCAGAGCGAGGATAACAGTTGGAGAGTTTCTGATGCTCATTCAATGAGACCACAAAAGGTAGTGTTTTTGCACTGCCTTCCTCAAGCTCCAACTTTTACTTAAGCTTGAGTTACTCAAAGCTTGGAAAAGAAGAAAAAACCACTAGTTTTTTTACCCTCAAGTACAGGTAATGTGAAAAGCAACAAGGCATTTTGCCCGTGAACCGATGCTGTTTGCTATTTTACTTTTTTGCGGAGTTATGTCTCTTAGCAGAGCTGATTCCCAGACTAGGGAATTCTTTTCTTTTCCCTGAACAATCACAAAATTCAATAATAATGATAGATAGAAATTTTTGACAACTCCTCCGTCCTTGAAGACTACGAAAGTAGGTGGGGAAGAGCCGACTTGGTTATATTTCGCGACAGGGAAACGGGTATTTTCACATGATTGATTCCCCAAAACCTAGTTTTTCAAACTATCCGCACCGTCACCAGGGAATGCCAAAATATGCCTCAGGAATTTTAACAACAAATTCGCGGATGCTCCTCCGCACAGAATTCACGTCAAACGTTTCATAAGAACATGTTCGATTTCTCCTCTCTTTCCTCTTCATGGGAATTGCTGAAGGAGACAAGGCTCGACTCCTTTGCTTCTTGAGCATCTGAACGTGTTGCTCGTCCCTTGCTTCGTTGTCGTTGCTTGCCGCTGTACTTTTCAGCTTGTGAAAGGACATGTCCTCCATTTCACATTTGATATTGGCTCAAGAATGTTTTGTGAGCGAGGAGTTGAAAAAATACTCCGAAGACTTTCTCATGCTTGGTCCTTTTGACGGAATAGAGAATACATTTGAAGGCTGAGAGACGGAAGTAGATACGGAACGACTCAATTTCGCTTTGAAAAATATATTCAGACGAAGACCAGGACCAAAAGGAGACGGAAGGGAGGAAGAAAAGGAAAAAAACTGTTACTTCAACTTACTGACTACGTGAAGGGATAGCACTCCTCGAGCATGTCGTCCTTGTTTACTTTCAGCTTCACACACGTAGACACCCTCATCCGATGCTCTCTCCACATGATCAAGTAGCAGACTTCCGCTCGGGTCTACTTTCTGACGCAGACTGGATGGTAATGACACTCCTTTGGGAACCAGTCCGGAACGTGAATACAAGATATCCGATATTCGAACTTCCGGTCCATATCGTGTCCACTGGTAGTTATGAAGCGGGTACCCTCCCACGGGACAGTTCAACTTGCGCGATAGCCCTGCAAAAGTCAACAGTCTTAAAGTAACAAGCTGTGAGGCATGACAGAACCGGTAAATTCAATCAAAAGGTCTGCAGGTGCTTTTTCAATGTTCATGGTCATATTCGCCTAGTACAGCCCTCGTCAATAGTTTTTGTCAACATTTTTTGAAGTTTTGAAAAAAGACACTTTTTGAAGCCGCTTTTTACAATTCTTTTCAATTTAGCCTTGCCTTCACCAGAAGATACACAATTGGGCACCATCGAAAGGTGATTGCGTGGTGATGATTCGGAAGACTTTAAAAACTAGGTTTTGTTCTCGTAGCTGACACACCAGTGTGAAAACCTGAAAGCCCTGCTTCCTGTACTGGAAAAGTTTCAGTTGAAGAGTTAGACTGATCTTGCAGAAGGATAGGCTTTAAGATAGGTGCATTCTGGTTCAAGAAAAAATTCCGTTTTTGTAGGATGAAAGTCAAGCCGCCTGACAAGAAGTAGACAATAATCCCTCTCATAAATTCTGATTAAATCCAGGCTGAGAGAAACGAAGTATCCAATCCAATGCGTATAAACTTGGTACTGCCAAAGTCCGAGTTCGGCACTTTCTCTCACTTTCTCTTTCTGGTGCACAGTCCTTGGACTGGTGCAGTTTCCACATGAGATTGTGTAACTTTTCCTTCCTTCTACTATGCTGTGAGCTTTCACGCAAGCTTATCTACATACGTATCTGTGAGTTTCAACCCGAGCTGTCATTTTCTTAGATCCGCACGCTTTCTCTTTCTGTATGCATGTCTGAAAGTAGGGGGAAACTTTCACTTTGTGCATGTTCTGTTGGTTTTAACTTTCTCCATACTGTGGTACGGCTGAGGTAAATGGTGCAGAATTCGACCGGTCTTGTATAAGCCTCCGTTGGAGCAAATTTCAAAACTGGCCTTTGGTGGTCTAAATCCCTCCGGACAGGAGTTACAGGTATCTGTGTTTGTTTCCTGTTTTGAGATAGAGGAAGGAGGTTTAGCCCGCTTCGCTGAGTTTACAGCCTTTTACATCCAATGATGTGCAGTACATACATGCACAAATGTTTAGAGTTCACCCCCACTAATTCAATTCCCCGGTCGGTTCCAAGTTCAGCCACAGAAGTAAACCCTGATCCTGCCTAATCATATCACACGCCGGGCTTCATCATTTATTAACGCGGATTTCCTCAGGCGGGTTTCGTTAGCATTCCGCCGAACGGGCCTTCCACTGCATATACTTCATGTGAGAGCTTTCTTCTGTGCACATATAGGAAATCGTGTGCTCTGTACCTGGTACAAATGCTCTCGTCGCGTGTAACACATGTAATTATTTTACACAAGTGCACTTTTCTAACATTAACAAGTTCGAGGCTCGTAGGCCGGAAGCGCTAAAGCCATTAGGTAATTCGAAAATTACTACTTGCTCAAACTGGTACACATGCTCTCGTCGCGTGTAACACATGTAATTATTTTACACAAGTGCACTTTTCTAACATTAACAAGTTCGAGGCTCGTAGGCCGGAAGCGCTAAAGCCATTAGGTAATTCGAAAATTACTGCTTGCTCAATCAGTCAGTCACTTTGCTTGGAAATCTAATTAGTCCTTGCCGCAAGGTCAGGTACGACCAGCTGATCTAGCACTAGGGGTAGGTCTTTGAAGTGATGGTATGTTTCTTGTGTGGTTGGAACATTACCTGCCACGGTGGTTATGTTCCGTGCTGGTTTAGACACCGGATTCCCGAACACATTTAGCCACGCCTCATGTTTCACTTCACCCAAAGAGTTTTTTCCCACACAGCTGTACTCGCCACCGTCAATAGGGCCGACGTAACTCAAATTCAAGTGGGTAATCACATCGCCGTTCCGGTCTAAATAACTGCCGAAAGTCAGTTTGTTCTTCAGGACGTCTTCATTCCGGACGGGCTCGTGGTCGATTAGCCACGTCGCCGTGGGTGTGGGGTAGCCTCGGATTACGCATTTTAACCTGGAATAACGAACGTCAGTTATTGAACAAATACACACACTTATCTTATATTGAATAGCGCTTAGATGAACAACAACTCCTACTAATCTCAAAAGCATGCAGGAGAAGGAGAAACAAAATGTAGCAAAACTTACGATACGTAAGATCCTGAGGGCACCGTTTGCTCAATGAAGGTGTACCGGAAGGCTGGAGCTTCTCCTGAAAATGTTGCATTGGTACCACAGTAAATTAGTCAATTATTCTAACTACATATAACGACGAATGCTGCATAGCTTGTTTTCCGAAAATTGAGAATCAAATGAAGAAGCGTGTGCTCATCGTTCTACGGAGGTTACACATTCTACAGCTTTGGTATTTGAGAAAATATTGATAATTAGCCCGTGGAAAGGTTTCAAGGCCTAGAATCAGCCCTGGCATTGAGGAAATATTAAATTCATATGTATATCGATCATGAAATGTCATGATGTGAGTAAAGTAACCTATTTCTTGAGCAGTGATAAAATTCTCATCAGATAAAAAAATTCAATCGAAAATTCAATCAAAAGTAGCCTTTTACGTCATCCATGATGCATCTACTGGATTTCTGGATTAAGGGCTTACTACCTCCTCCGTGAATCCTCGTCACTTTTTTTTCGCCGGACTATTTTCCTGACTATCTTGCCACATCAGTTTATATTCAGCTATTCCTACCTTTTAAAGGAGCTGCATGACAGAATTGCAGATCTTGTACCTGCTGTCGACTGGTGAAATTTTTCTGATCGCATAATTTTATTCCGTTTGCTCAATGATCCTCTCCTCTGAATTTATAGTATACCCGATGACTTACTATGCTTCGCAATATTTGACCTTAAGCCTGCAAATTGCGAGTCTCACAGATCCTTTCTCTTCAAAAGAATCTCAGATCGTGCATTTCTTTGTTTGTTTTTCCTCTAATCTTTATTGATTCTTGACTGGCAATTTGGATTTACTTTTTCCATTTCCTTTATTCGAATTCCATTCTCAATATTTTCCACGAGGTCGAGATTTCTTCCTTGAATTAAATAAGTTCACTTTCTCTTGCCTTTCTTTATTCCTTTTACTTTCTTTTATACTATTTTCTCTCTCTCCTATTTCCCCACATCTGCAAGGATCTGAAAGAAGTTGGTGTCCTTCAACAAGCTGGAAGGCTGACAATTATGAATTCCTATCGCTTTGTTCCTCGTCCAAATCGAGATAGTCCATCAAGTTTCTGTTTTTCTTTCCCCTCTGCCAGTTAGTTAAGAGAGCAGTTCGTGAATATTCATTAGTTCATGCAAATATGCAAAATCACCAGTCCCAGTTTCCTAAATGGCCCCTTTCTCAAGACAATAACCCACTCGACTCCCACTGGCAGACCTGCTCCTGAATGTTTGCAAAATATTTGTCATGTTTCTTGAGTACCGAGCTAATTAAAATCTGTTCATGATTTCATACTCCTAATCTCGACCAAAACACGCTACGAGTTATTGTTCAATTTATCCCAACCAGCGACTGATTTCCTCCTCTCCTCTCCTTCTGTATTGCAATTCGAAAGGAGTTGGTTGGCAACCCACAGGGTTGCGAAATACTCTAAGCTCTTTCCTATACTTGGATTTCTCCTCATGCACTGGTTGTCAGGATGCAGAATTTAATTTATTCCCCTGCACTTTGTATTGTGCACAGGGAGGAAGAATGCCGTCCTCGAATGCGTAAAGGCATGCGGTCAGAGAATTTATAACGGCACCAGATGTCGCGCAACCGGGTTTCCGCAAGTAGGACCTCGGTTAGAAAATAAAATATTTTTTCATCCAGGCGACACGTACTCGGAGGAAAATATTGGGCTGGAGGAATAAATGTCGATAGAGATATAGTCGCAAGTAGTAAAAAATTGTCAATAAATCAAAAATAAATGATGATCTCCGATTCTCTTCACGGAATTTGTGCGGGGTAACCGGCCATCAATTACGGCCGCCTGCCAAAGTATTTCTCCATAGCCGGCTTTAAGAAAAGTGCCAAGAAAACAAGGGGCTGTGTTGCCTGAAGTGTATTCCGTGGAAGCGGAACCGAGAACCGTTCACAAGTATACAATTTATAGCTTGTACGAATATCAAACTTACCGGAAACTGTAAGCTGAGCTGCTGCTTGTGCCATGTCGTTGTCATTGAAAGCGAAGCATTGGTACATGCCCTCATCGTCCCTAGTCACGGAGCTAATTTGCAGAGTAGTGGGGTGAAGGG
The DNA here is from genome assembly GCA_009872375.1 of Sminthurides bifidus. NCBI lineage: Eukaryota > Metazoa > Arthropoda > Collembola > Symphypleona > Sminthurididae > Sminthurides > Sminthurides bifidus. The sequence goes on from VRMD01000219.1 coordinate 31,330, forward strand.
TTCCTGTAGACAAGAAACAAAAGCTGTTAAACAAGGCGTGTACAAGGTGTGTTCCAATTACTAATTTATGGCATTGGTAGTTTGACACCTACTCGAACTTTCCTAAGATGCCGTCAAGATATTAATGAGTTGAAAAAAAAATTAAATCTGCAATGGCGGTAATCATGAAATTGAAGTAATCTGAAACTAGACCGGTCTCTAGAACTAGAGGATGGAATACATTAACATTCATTATTCCCTAGTGACACCAATGCCATTTTTGCTAATGTTAAAACCGTTGGGAGTTCATGAAACAAATTGTGTTTTCGTGATAAAACACCGCTACCTTCGGTGCATTCTTCAGATTGCTTCGAGCTTCATTATTACGGTTACGAAGACGATATTGACAGAATGTAAATCGTGACAGCTTGAAGGGAAATTGGCACGGGATGTTTTCAAAATTGGTGCTAGAATATTCTCCTATTTCCATCCGTTCTCTTCCGTCCATGTGATTTCGACATCGAAACAGGATTTGTTTCCTGCTATCCTAGCATGGGAAACCCGACTACACATCTGAATTGAGGATGATTTTCGTCTACAGTCTTTAGCATTTTTCTCACGGTTGTAGACTGAGTTTGGTGGTGCAATCTTGACATTATTCATCTTTGAAATTCATAAATTCATATTCGCTACTCTCTCCCTCATTTTTAATGTATTCATGCTAATGTTCCAATCCCGACTATCTCACAGTTTCGATCTGTTGTCTCGCTACTTTCTCCAAAAAACGGTTGGTGAGAAAATCTCAAAAGCATGCTCTCTTTCCCCAAGTGGTCTACTGCCAGGAAAAGAGAAAGCACTTCTCCATGGGTTAAAAACGGCAAAAGCTATCCATCGTGCTTCAATTTACACTTTCCTCAAGTTGGAATTTTATCAACTTCTTTCCATAATCGTTTTACAGTTTAAGTCTTTCTAATACTCTATTAATTAGCATCTCTTATCAACTTTCACATGCTTCTCGTTCCCTCAGAACTGAAGCTGAACGTTTCTACCAAGCTTTAAAAACCGGAGGTACAATCAGCGGTAACGTGATTCAAAATTGGAACACGTTTTAATAATCATGTCAATTCTGACTCAAGATTGCGTAACATATTTTCCTTAATTCATTCTATAACTGTAGTGCTGAAAAGGGATCGTTCACAAATTTCTTTCCCAAATGAGAAACCTTGAAATTAGCATCGGAACGGAGAAATACCTATGCCCACAGCCATCTTCCTCTTCCATTGCATGCCATCAGTGTGGCCTCGCTTACATAAGCACTATTGTGTTTCGCACACACAAACACTGATCCATGCACAGGTTTCAATTAGTACTTTCACCGCACCACTTTCACTGATTTCCCCTCCGATGCCCGACCACTGCCATTTGCTTTCTGTCATGTGCCCGCCGTAACACTCAAAGTGGGACGCATTGCGGCTTGGATAGGTTGGCAAAATTAACTAATATTTGGCCAACCCGTTCCGAGCACAGCTGGCTCATATCAAATCCTATTATCATAATGTCCCTAGTTACTGCTCTCCACAATCGTGTCATTTCCAGCCGGCTTCAATTCAAACACATTCACGTAATATATGTACGGCACACACAAATTACTCCTACCAGCAACAGCTTTCTCCTCTTACTTTTCAAATTTATTCCAGGACACACCGCAGCACCAAAGTAACGGCCCTTTTGGTCCTCTCATCCCCTTTCTCCAGGAGAACATGCATGGCCATACAGTGCTATAAGGTCCTGTTCCTATCGTGTCATGTTTCCTTTCTTCAAGCTCATGAGTCCTATCAACTTTCTCAAGAGGTTTGTGAATTTTTGTACAAATGTACGAAACCTCAGGCTGTAATTTTTTCTTCCTAGGAGGGGTCACGATTCCCTCTGATTTGTCTTTATATTTATTCTTCTTATGTAAACAACTTTGGCGAAAACTGTATGGCAAACATGGGCTGCTTTTCTGCAAATGTTTGCCCGTTATACTTTTTCCTAACGCTCTGAATTTCATCTCGACCCTTGCTTCTTCAATCGGGACTTTCAGCCATGAATTCTGGAAATGTTTGAGCAACATTAGCAATGCAGCTAGTGAAAAGAAACAAGGGATTGTATCTTGACGGCATTCTGTAGCTCGTTAAAGCACTTGTATTTCTTGTATGAATTTGAATTTTTTGAGGGCTGCGTTGGTCTTACCTGATTCGGTCCGTGGTGGGAAACAATCTCTTTCCGTCCTTCAACCACCGTACTTCGTTCACAGGATGACCGGAAACGGAACAGTTGAAGCTGACGTCACTTCCGGTATGTACTTCCTGAC
>VRMD01000220.1:0-33551 GCA_009872375.1 Sminthurides bifidus
CGAGGGAGTGGGGCAAAGCACAAAGCAAGCATCCTATAGAGTTCGCACATCATCATTTCATTAGTTCGGAATAATTTTGCACATTAATTAACAGGATTAAACGTTTCCCTCTGTCAAAGCATTTGGAAGAAAGCTACTGTCCTGAATACGCGAATTTTTACCATTCCACACAGAAAAAATTGAGAAAAGCAAACAGGACCCACAACAACCCACTGTGTTATGCTGCCAAAGAGATGAATTACCGCACGGACATCTTCACGCACATCAACCACCCCAACCTCAGCAAAGTTACGAGGTAGGTGAGCGCGTAAATTGCCAGACACGCATGAAAGAAACGCTTCGTCTTCTGATTGCCCTCTCCTGATTGGCCGCTTAGCATATGAATGAATGAACGGGATGCGATTCGATTAGCTGATGAAGAATCTTTGCGCACCTTCCAAGTCTGCTACTGAGCATAGGTAACATTTCAATGACTTTGTCTAGGAAAAGAAATCAATTCACACGCACATATGTACGCCAGGTCAATGAATCAATGCACGAAAAGCTTTCTTTCTACTGAGGCAGTGGGAGTCGCGGACATTTGGTCTCATTCTGTTGTCAGCCAGTCACAAGTTCTTTTGCGTGTGGACTGGAAGATAAATATCAAAAATTTTAAGCTGTCATTTCACACAGCGAGCTCTAAGGTTAAGTCTTAATTGACAGGTGCGCAATTCACAATGTGCGTAAACAAGGGCCAACTCCCTCGGCTCCCGATGGGTAGAAAATGCGTTTGTCAAATTTTCCTTGGAAATTCATAAAAAATGGCGGCATACATTATTTCAAAGGTAAAGGAACCTGAGCAAAGCACTTGAAACTGCGAGAGCAATTGCTTCAAATTTGACGTAATCTTGACAGTCAGTCATGCAGATAATAGAAGGAGATGCATTGCATCATGACACGCATGTGCGAATGCAAGCAGACGCTGTACATTAATGCGAACTCATCCACTTAAGCCACGGTGGAAAATTGAAGACAAAAGAAATTGAAAACATTTACTGCAACTGAAAATCTTTATATAGGAATTGCCAAAAACAAATAATCTCTCATTAGACAGACCAGACCTGTTGCCAATTGTAGAACTGTGAATCTTCAAGTGTTAAAACGACTGATCGAGAGTCACAGAGAATCGTATCCTCTGCTCTTTATGGCAGCAAAGAGGATTTTCTCAACAACCTTTTTATTAGTGCCCTTCTACGGGGTGACCCCCGCTGCACAGTTTCTTGATCGGAGACCATCCAAATCACCTGCGTAGACAGACCAATTATCCCTTAATTGCATGTACACCAGACATGCATTGGGAACTTGAATGCTGCATCAAAATTTTTTCTGCTGAGCAAATAAACCTAGCTAGGATAGCATTAGTTCATTCAAAGATGATTGCATAGATTGATGCTGTTCTTGTTCTCGGTGAACTTGTTTACCAGAGATGATTTTTTAAACTTAATAATGATTAAGAATTCAATGTGTTGGTGGTTTCCTTCCTTGCTTGACAGGATGTGTAATTATGAGGAAAGGAAGAAGTTCTTTTGCCTCAAATGTTCAGTTAATTTCATAATGAATTCAGCTGGGCTGATGTTTGGGGTGGTGGCTTGATTTTACGCAAGTAAGGAAACATATTCACGCGAATCGCCAACAACCAGACAACCTTTCGCTCCGGCTGTCATGATTGGTGAAAATTGGAAAGAATTATGATTTTGAGGTAAAAATCTGGCCAGACACCCTCCACTTCGTTTTCTGTTTGCTTGAGCAATTATTAATGTTTTCTCGCATTTTTTCACTGAAATGAAAATAATGGGCATTGAGAGCCACGTCTGCTAAATCTTTAGCTACTTTGTGATGCGATTTCTTAATTGCACAGTGGCAGTCAAATAAGCTTTTTTACGCTTGTTACGTAAAATCTGTAGCTGCGGCGTAATTAACACAGCGCATCTTCTTAAACTGAATCTCTCTACACCTACTCGTACATCAGTCCCGTCTCATCATTCAGCAACGACACCGACCGAACGTATCAAAAGCACCTACAACATGAAGTAATGATTGAAATTTCTCCCTTGGTGACTATCAAAAGGTTACGCAATTGCCAAGGTGTCAGCTTTTTGTTCAGAAATGACTACATTAGCACACACTATAGCAAGCCGCATCAAAAGAATAATGAGGTTAAAAAAATAACATAATTTTGTACATACACCTGCTTTTATTGCTGTGATTGTAAGATCTCGTAACATTTGATGCCACACAGGTCAACGCTGATGATGAGTTTTGTACATTTAGCTTTTTTTAGCCTATGATCATTTATGTCCTGTGATATTCAATCGGCTCTCCGTCACGACACGGCAAACAGGTGGTGTCGTCCCTATTACGAATTTGTACTTGAGCAAGTGAAAAACAGGTAAAATTAAAGCTTGTCACTGCACGTTTAATTAGCTGTTAAGTATGATATGGTCCGTTTGTTTCATTCAGAAAGTCCCGAGCTTTTAGCAGAATCTGCCGTACGCATTAATGGATAATGCGTGAGACCGTATCCTACGCAGGACTAATTACATTCAGAACTAAGCAAAGAAAGGAGGCGAGCAATGAAATCTTTTGCTTTAGCTGATGTCAAGCAGAATGAGTGAGGTAAACTTTAAACCGTTTAACAGTTCTAGAGGCTAGTGAATTGATTTAGTCACCGTGATCTTGCATAAAAGTCAAATATTCTGAGGCAAGCAGTGACTTTGCAAACGTAACATCTTCCGCAGCGACAGACGTCAGACATATTCCGAGTTACTCATGCAACGAAAGCGTGCTGCTTAGCCTTAAGTATATACAAAAATTGCGCAATAACTTTGTTTAAAAATAATATTTTATTAATTTACTTAAGTATCTACAAAAATTGCGTAATAACTTTGTTTAAAAATAATATTTTATTAATTTTTTCTCATGCTGCATCATGAATTGAGAAGTCCGCTCCTTAACTATGACGGTAAAAGCTTTGGATCTCACAACTCTTGCTCATTACGGTGTGTTATTTACTTTCGTGTACCACTATCAAATATCAAGAATCTGCTTCTTGACACCGAGCAATTACAAACCGTGTCATTGTATTATATTTTCATATATAATGCACTACTATTTTTGTAAATGCAAAGAAAGCAGATGCACGGTAGAGACGTCTCTAAACTTCCGCCGTGACGCAACCTAAGGGAATATTCAACGGTATAACAACGGACGTTAAAGCTCATACTTATCTGTGGATTTCAAAATGAGCTAGACACTAATCTACATGTGGAATTGGCTCTCATTTTGCATGCTACGTCATCATATTTTGTCTAGCTATTGCAAAAGGAGGTCTGGGGTGACAGTAGTAGGCGGAACAAAGATTACGGTGTCAGCAGCATTAACTAACAGGTAATCCCCTAGTTCACGTTCATATTGTGGTTGTGCCACAGAAGATCCGAAACACTCACGTTGCAAAAGTTATTTTTACCTCTGCCTTGGTCTTCCTCCCGTAAAATATTTTATCTTTGCAGGTGCTCTCGTGTGGAGGATCAGAGAGCACTGCAAACTTCTAGACGTTCAGAGAGGATTATACAGGTGATTATGAGCCCAGAATAAAGCCAGCACATTAAGTACGAGTTACTTCATAACTTGCACACTAGAAAAGTAAATATTACAGAAATTGGGCTAAAATTAGCAAAGTCAGAAGGACTGAGGGTGTCAATTTCACTAACCAAAGGTAAAAGTGAACGAAGTCGTGACGAGAATAATTAATTAGGTATGTGCAGTACTTACACAAATCGATGAAAATTGAAATTAGTTTCCGTATGTTAACAAAGTAAAACAAGACGCTGTTTTAAACATAATTAAGTGAAATACCAGCCAGGGTAACAAGGAAAGAGAAAGGATAGCACATGTTCTAGTAGCATATGATTTACAGAAGCAGGCACGTGAAAAAAGTCCAGATAGGACAGCGTGCACTATTATGCGTGGGATATGAAAACGTTTAGTTGTTTTACCAGGTTTTGTCACAGAGCATGAAAACCGTAAGCAGCAGACACGTTTAGTTGGCTCATTACTTCGCAAGTTTGTGAAAAGGTGTAATTCACACTGATGCCAGGCAGTCAATTTCGAGCGGAGAAGTGACGTGCGGCAGATTTTAATATGCTGGTGGCATCCTCGCAACATCGTCATTTTCATCAGCAGATGAGAATGTTAGAAGCAATTGCTCATATGTTCCTTGATTCGCAATGTTTACAAGCGAGCTGTGCTCAGGAGGATCGTGAAGATGAGACAATAACCTTAGCTGATAATTGGAGGTGCAACCAGGGGAAAACGTAAGGTGGTCACGAGCTTGCACCTACGAGCATAAATTGTGCGAAAGGCTAACCAGGCTAACGAGGAACGCTTAGCACACGTGGAAATTTCACATTTCGCTACTTTCTGTCTCTCCTGCTCTTCAGCTGGCTTTTTGCGATGATATCGATTTCAGGAGTCTGTAACACGGGAATACGTAACAAGAGTTTTTCGGGGGAAATGTATCAAATTTTCCACGAAAGTGTGAACGGTTTGTGAAATTCCGTCTTTAGCTGACAAAACTAACGAGTTGCTATAGTTTCCCCTGAAGATCGAGACTCTGAGGAAATTTTTTTCACACAAGATTGGATGGTTTTATAACCGACACGACTTCCTTTCAAAACTGTCACCCTAAACTTCCTAATGGATATTTTCCCTCCTTTCCTCCTTCCTCCGCTTAAAGCACATGGCAATTTAGTAATTGGACAAGGATCGAGTACTCTGCTCATTCATGTAAAAGAAGGGATGAATACGCCTGATTAGATTAGATGCCAATACATAGCACATGTCAATTTGAGGGTGCTGAAGCTGATGCACATGAGATTGAGTTCGAACTACTACTTGTACAGATCTACGATTGGAAAATTCTTGAATGTCTCTTTAGTCCAAGTATCCGAGTCCTGTGAGTTACATTCCAATTTGCAAGTATTTCGAGCTCGTGGCTAATAACCAATTCTTTTTCGTTTTCCTCCGAGGACGAGAATCATTGCGAGATGCCACTGACTTTTTAATTTCTTCATGATGATTTAATTATGCATCTATGCGAATATGAGTGCATCTGCAACTCAAACAAGAATCATTTAAGTGTAGTGGCCAAATTAAAAGTATATTGAAATGTTATGCACCCCTGTGGCTTCGATCCAGGTACGTGTAAGTGCAACTAGGATAAACAAACATGGTAATAGACAGCTTCTTCTTCAGCAATGCTCATGAAATCTAGCTGCAATGACTGGCAAAGGAATCAATGAAATGCACATTAAAGGTATTCAGCTCTTCCTTTGCACGAGGAAGCAATGGAGGCGGATCTTGCACAATAAATTGAATCGATCAAATCTTTAAACAATGGTTAATAACCACGTTGAAGAGACAAGAGGTCCAAGGAACGAAAAGATGAAAAATGAAATCAATGATATTAATGGCATTTCGTGTGTCGATGAATACGTGATGATGGATGAATTGTAATCGTGGGAAATTGCCGCGGAAGCTGTAACACAAGACAGGTATAACAGTTGGGAGAAACGTAACTTTCACATAAGGCTCGTTCCACGTAATAAACGGCTAAATTACTGCATTCGCGGTTCCTTGTTGGTCGTAATATTGACGGAAGACTTGAATTCTACGATGACTGAGTATTGTTTCTTCTTCACAAATCCTGTTTGGGTGAGACTAGAATGTTCAGGATTCGGAATCGAATTTTACTTGTGTGACCAGAATCATCTTCCCTAAGGCCATGCAAAGCGCCAGAAAAAATGAAATAATCGGTCACATAATTACCAATGAAGCAGCTGCTAATTACAGGCTATCGTTATTTTCCTGCTGCAGCAAAAATTCACGAAAATTCAAACTGAAGCTTGCGCAGAAAAAAATGCGTCCAATCTAATCCATCACAATTATAAATTGTGGACAGGTGCTTGTAAGTAATGCAACGTAATCTGGGATTCATCACTCTTAGCAAGAAAACAGGAAGTTCAGTATAATGAGTGAGCAGGACACGAGTGCAAGAAGCCGCTTTGAAACAATTACGAGCCGAAACTTCTTCCTGTCACCATATAACAGAATTTGAATGAAGTTAGCAGCAATGGCGGCACTACATTGAACTGGACGCAGCAATAATTGTAGTAGTACATGTGCCGTGTTTTCATCCTGTCACTATTTCACGGGAAAAGTAACATAAAGTTAAAGATATTTTGCGAGAGAGAAAATTTTTGCAAATGTTAAGATGTGTATCATGTCATCTTCACAAGCAACTAGTTATGCTAACTAGTGCGATAAGATATGCTTGCGGTCGCCAAGAAGGATGATTTATGCGTGTCATCTGCGAAAACAATTTGTCATCAAGCGTTTCTTTCTTCTTGTCAATCAGGGAAGAGCTTTTCGTCAGCATGTTGGAAGTGTAAGCATTACATTTCCTCTATGAATTTTGGGAGCAGCTTTTTTCAGGAGAATCTGTTAAAATCTACTTAAGGTAATGAAATCTATCCTTAGGCAAGGCCAAATTACAGCTCACTAGTGGTGAAAATGACAAATCTTAGAGTAAATAATAATGGCCCGTCTTTTGTGGTATTTGAGGTGGGGTCTGGCCCACATCTTGTTATCCGAGGCATCTCGAAGAAATGAGCAGCTTTTAATTAAACATCCAATTGATCACATGCTGGCAGCAATCTGTCTGCTGCTGGGTGATATGAGATCTGTGACTTTTTCTCTGAATATTGCATAGCCTGCACAGCTAAATCTTGCAAATTAGTTTCATAAACTCTTGCTTTTTCAACTAATGGGACTTGTTAACAAGCAATGCTGTAAAGCAATTAAGATTAACCCGCTGATAGAAATGTCAGGCCCTAATAATGTATTAATCATATGCTCATAATAGGTCTCTAGCTCTTTAGTGAGCTGAAGGAAAGAAGAGTTTCTGTAGTCAAAAGTTTGGTCCCATTCGATGACTTTTAAATAAGATTTCAAGTCAATGATCCAGAATAAATAGCAATAAAAGGTTTGCAAGCATGACATTTACTGCTTTTCGTAATTTGTCGTCTTCGATTGCTTGAGGGGAGGGGAAGTTTTGTTTTGTTCGTCGTGACCTGCTGTGGTAAAGCCCTACAGCAGGTCACGACGAATCAAATAACGACTAAAATTGTTTAAGCTTCTGGGCCTTTACACATAGCTTTACGATGAAGCTATATGTAAAGGCCCAGAAGTCAAGTTTTAGCTGCGTACGCACATTTTTTATTAGACCTTTACATAAACTGTTAAGTAAATTATAGACGCTTGTGGGACTTGAATCAAACTCAAGGGTTTGAAATTGAAATATAAGGTAAAGGTGTCCATTCCAAAAGACGCAATTAATCTTACTGATTGAACTTGTTTGCTCTTATCTCGGCATAATCTTGCGAGTTGACAAGAAGATAATGTCAATTGCGTCACGTCTACAGCTTGTCACAATCTCAGATGAACAATCGTGCTCATCCTTACATGTACAGCAAGTTGTCAAACATGTTGCGAAGCTGTCAACAGCTCATCAATTGGAATTGCCACCTGATTGAGATTTAGCAACGCAATAAATGTCTACCTTCCTCGCATTCAGCTCTTACAATTGCAATCTCAGTTTTCTTATGGGTATGGGTAGCACAAGCAGGAGCAGGAATCGATAGAAAAAAATTGTACATCACACTTTTAAGATGTTAATGAATTGAAGCAATTAACCGGTAAACCACATCTCCATCAATTCACCATCATCACATCATGTTCATGCTGTTAATGTTATGAAGGCTAAGCTTCAACGTGATTTGCAACAATTTCGAACCATTATTACGAAAATAGCAACAGTATTGCAGCCTGCAGTCTCAACAATGCTCAACGAAATATGGGATGATGGGTTACATAAAAAGAGGCGCTGTTTGTGTCAGAATTTCGTTGGCTCTCTCATGTCATAGCATTATGCTTCTAAAGCAGTTATAGGATCTCACTTGAACGGTTACGGTGTAGGATTAAGAGGATTGCGAGACAGGTGGAAAAATAACAAACTGTGTTGCAGCTGCAGTTGTGCAAACGCTTTTAAATGCTGTTTGAGTGGCTAGTGGCTACAATTCACAGCTTAGAAACAAAAGCTCTATTATCCTTTTAGTGTTTGAAAGCATTCGGTCACTATTAATGAGCCCTGAAAATAATTTTGGGTGTGTATTGACAGTCTTACTTCATTCTAAAAGCAACATATGCTAAGAGAATTAAAGCAGCACCACATGCCTCGCTTCTGAACGAACTTTATTTGCAGGAACGTTTTAGTACCCGCACGCGGTGACCACGACTCATGTCAAACGTGTTTTGCACGTGAACACTAAGCATCTTACAGGATGTTGTTCTTCTGGTAATGGGCTGATCACCGATAATCTACGAGTGGTAATGGGTCAAACTTTAAGAATGATGTTAACTTACTCCTGGAGATTTTAACTTAATCTTAACTTAATAATGTTAACTTAACCCTGGAACTTAAAAGCGCAGCCTAACGTCGATCGCTCAAAGCCTATTAACGTGAAACCCATTGCAATTTTTTATTCAGGAGAGGAGAAAGGAATCACTGCCATAGATTTACGCAGCGAACCAATGCTTGGTATATATGTATGTATGGTGCTAAAAGATTATCGGAGTGAAAGACCCTCTATGCTCCAGGCGGGAATTATTTGCCACGAGCGGGCACGTTCAAACAGGACTGTGAATAATATATATACACGCTTTCAAACATATACATATACACGCAGACTACTACACTAGCACATTACAGGTGCATCGGGTAGTACGCTAATTAATAGGAATTTTTATCAGTTGTCTACAGTTTTAGAAGTAGGAGTTAATTGATTATCGGTAGCGATTACCGTTGCCATCTTTAACGAGCGTGCTAAAGTTAGTGCGGTTTATTTTTGAGCAATTAAAAGACAGTAAGCTACTCGAAGTTTGTTACGATTTCTACAAAGGAAGTTGTTATTGTTAGTCAGGAAGAAATGAAAAATCAGTGGTGAAAATCATCACGGTGACACGTTAGTGCATTGGAACGAGAGTCACAAATTACTGCTATTGATTAACTTCTGCAAGTCACATAGTTGGCATAGTGTTTATGATACGACAGCGTTAAATTTGGAGGTAATTACGGTATTCAAACATATTTTTCCCCATTTTGTCAAAGTTAGGTATAAATTGAAAAACTACATAAGTAGCAGTAACTAAACTGTCTCCTTTCGTTGTACAGATTCATAAGTAGTTGGTATTGTTCCTGCATGAAAACATGTCCATTCAATGTCTCCTAACTGAATCATTTACTTTAGCTTAGAAGTAAAACCACCATGTCACTGGAGTGCACCGTGTGCCTTATCTCCTTGCTACAAGCAGCTCCTGATAGTAGTCCGGAAGTAGTTTTCGAAGGAGCGGGACCTTCTGGATCGCAGGGCAACAACAATGGCACTCCTAATGAGACTGCGACGCCAAGTGGGTCCAGAGTCCCTGCTAGAAGTAGGAGTAAAGCTGTCGTGAAGGGCTTCGTTAGCAGCTCCTCCTTGAAAGATGTGTGCGTTACTCCTTGTGGTCACATGTTTCATGTCAAATGCTTGAAAGAATGGATCAATTCTGAGTAAGTATTCTTAATTCGGCACTATGTGCATATGTTGTGATTGAGAATTTTGTTTTAACTTCACTTGATATATCCTCAAGGCAAGGTAAGAAAACCTGTCCTAACTGCCGCAAAAGCGTGACGCCTACCAAAATTTACTTAGTATACTTGACCAACTCTTTGAGTGAATCTGGAATCGAACTTGAGCCGTCGCCTCCACAAGTAGGAGGTCGTCGTCAATCACAGCGTCCCAACAGTCCTCTAGACTACACCCATGTGAACTACGAAGAACTGCAACAAATTCATGAGACACTTCGGCAAGTCTATAGTTTACAGTAAATGTACTTCGTTCGGTAACTTATGACAAGTTACAGTGTGCACGTTTGCATTGCACTCAATATAACAAGGTGTGAATTTTGTAGAGCGGATCTCCGTGTAGCCACGCAAGCACTAGAAGACTTGCAAGATGAGATCCAAATAAAGACTGCGGAGAATAATAGTCTTAAAGATGAGATAGAGCAGCTGAATCGGTAAGCTTTGGCTTGTGACGCTTTTCTCAACGATGATGATGATGATACCAAGGTGATTTTAATACTTGGTTGCTCAATAATTTCTTCACAGCCGTCTAGCTCGTGGCACCAGAGCTAGCAGCCTCGATTCGGATGTCGAAGAGTTGGAAGGATCTTCACCTGTTGTAAGCATGGTTTATAGTTACTTGGTTCTGTCATAAATTGCAATGCGAACTGTTTAAAGCAGTGTTTAAAACTTTAATTTTTAACTTTCAGCCGGCGAAGCGCAAACGCCTGTTACCGGGAAGTAAGCGTAACGGTCACATTTAGAGAGATGAATCAACAATTTTCCAAGTATACTTTCCATGTATCAATGATTGACAGCTATCAACCTTGTTTTTAAAGAAGATTTTACATATGGAATTAGATGGCACACATTTGCGCGGCAATAACTAGTTCATAACGATTACCTGAAAAGTACAATATTTAGAAGCTCAAACGTTACTCAATTTTAATCGCAGTACCGCTTTTTGCGATGCAAGACTCGTTTGTATCGAATAATAATTGCGAATTCATTTTGTAGCTGAATTCACAGGCAATTGTCATTTGTATCTACTTTCTGCAAGAGCAGACAGTCGCAAAGTCGAGTCATTGTATTTTTACTTGTAATATAGGAATTTTATACACTTTTCGGCCTACTTTCCACCGAATGGACCTCAGCTGTGTCCTAATACGTAAGATAAACAAAAGTTAACAGAGCCATAGTTACCTTCTGGTGGTATCTGTAATTTTAACATTCTTGTCTATTAGAGTTCAAGTCATTATTATTGTTCTATTTCTGACTATCTATTTCTTTCGCGACCATGAGTTGTAAGAGGATACGGGACTAAACTCGAGCAAGCACTGGTAGTAAAATCAATATTGGTAAATCGTATGCAGCACGGACAACTCCTTGACAACCTATCGGTTTGTTCAATTCTTGTCTGTTTGAGCTGGCTTTAGGGTAGGTAACTCGCCACATTTTGTATTTCATCAATGTTAAAATAGACGAATAAAATTTCAATATTAATTCTGTAAAGTTCTTTTGCCATTAATTCGAAGTTAATAGAAAACTTTGATTCCCGTATCTAATTAATATTTAATTTACGGTATTCTCTACCCAGCAGTTGCACTTTGTCCCATTTTTTGAGTTGTTGTACAGAATTTTGTAAAATGGGCGATCGTATGATTCCAAATCAGTCTACTTTAGTGAGGTATGAGAATCCCGTCCTTGTCACAGTTCATGAAGACGGAAAAGCCCGAGGACGAGTAAGTTTACATTAGGGGAGAGTGCAGTGTGAAATGGTTGTTTGGAGATTAGATCGCAAATATTCATCACATCTCTGATTAGTTTTCCTCTAAAACATTTTGCGTTTCCTAGGCAACTGCTAGCGCTAAAGGTGTTTCAGGATTCCCGAAAACCCCCAAGATACAAGGGCTAAGCCAAGCAAAAGTTCTTTGTACAGAGGATCCAAGTAAAGAGATCGAGGACGTACTCAATGCAATACTACCTCCACAAGAATGGGAACAAGATGGACAACTATGGAGACAATTTGTGAGTCATCACAGTATTCACATTTTCACAGTTTGTTAGCCTCATTCATGCGGTTAGTCGTGATCTAACATAAACCATCTACGCTTTTAGGTGTCCAGCACACCTGCTACAAGGACAGATGTCATCGCTTTGCAAGAACAGCTGGATATCCGGTTGAAACAACGGCAAGCGCGTGAAACGGGAATTTGTCCAGTCAGACGGGATCTATATTCCCAATGTTTCGGTAAATTGAATAGTTGCCCTTCGGGTTTGATCAATGGCTTGTATCAGAGACAGCTGCTAAGTACTATACTGGACTTGCTATACATGCTTGTCTAACATTTGTGGCAGATGAACTCATTCGCCAAGTCACCATCAATTGTGCCGAGAGGGGATTGTTATTATTGCGTTGCCGCGACGAGATCCGGATGACTATGGCGGCTTATCAAGCTCTTTATGAAAGCGCCACTGCGTATGGATTGCGAAAGGCTTTGATGTCAGAAGCAGGGAAGTTTGATCTTGAAGATAAAGTAGCAACCGTAATGGAAGAAAAAGCCGAGTTAGACCGTCAATGTCAAGAGCTCAAAATCAGAATAGAACAGCTCGAACGCAAGTACGCAGAGCAGCGGCAAGCTGAAGGCAAACGACACCACGAAGAAATGCAGTTTCTCAAACGAGCCAACGTTCAGCTTAAAGTAATGATTCTTCTTACGGGCTTATAATGTATCGGTATGCTCGTTGATGTAAATATAATAATCTCTTGTGATTTTTGCAGCAACAACTGGAAGGTATCATTGGACCGAAAAAAGGTCCATAGATGATAAGGACTGGAGAGATTTAAGCAATTAGGCGATCAAGAATTTGCAGTAGACAGAACTCGGACTGGATTTATACACAGGATCTTACCAATTCCTACCTTTTGAATTTTGACATTCTAAGTCAGCTAACAGCGTTAACGCTAACTACACAAAGCATTTACTCTCAAACTCTTTAACTTTCATCCTCATGGTCCCTACTTCAAGCTCGTGTTTCAGCTTCAATAAATCCGCCTTGTTCACACGTAAAGTCCATGTACCGTAATGAAGTTTCCGAGTTGAATGTTCTTTCGTACTTGAAGTTGTGCTGCCATTACTTTCTGCCATTTTTGGCATACGTGAATCTACACTCGATGCGGTGGACGAGGACCCGACTGTGGCAGCTGGGAGCTTTGTTTGAGATTTCAAAACGAATTCTGAGAGTTCACGGCACAATGTAGCGTTGCTATTGGTCAAAGTACTGCTTGTGATGGTGGAATTTTGCCTGGGATTATGCTGTATCAAACGGCCTGATGCGTTCTTGGTGCCAGATTTAGCGTATAGCTGCAATAAAAATGAATTGAATAAGCCAATCTGATTCAACATCATCGCAAAAATCCTCTAATAGAGACAGCGCCTACTAAAGCATCTGACTTCTTTAAGCACTCACGGTGGTAAAAGCAATTCGCTTGGATACGATTTCTGTGGCATTCTTCCCTCTGCGATTACTTGAATGCCTTTCCTTCATTCTTTCTCGGTACTGGTATGAGTGTAACAATAAAACGTTTTAGCCAGCAAAATAAAAATCGATGGCACTAATTCATTCGCGAACAGTTCTAGCATGGACCCTTACCTGGTAAGACGTCTTGGGTCGTTTCAAAGCATCTGGTGCACGGCTTGCTCTTTCATTTTTGAGAGACGCGGAAGACGAGACGGAACCGCAATCCGTGCCACTGTTGGTGTCGCTAATGGAAACTTGCTCTTTGACAGAAGCGAGATTTTGAACACTCTTTGCTTTCTGTTTGCGGCAAGAACTGTGGATCATTTTCCGTTTCCATCGATCCCATATCCGCGTTACCAGGTTCAAGCCTCCTGGACTTCTTCAGTTCGGTTCTTACACGTCGAAGCTCTTGTGAATTCAAGTCGCTGCTGGAAGAATTGCCCAGATTGCTGTACGAAGACCGCCTCCGGGCTCTTATAGTTCGCAAGACGTTGCTTTGCACGGGCAGCAGCTTGTCATTTTTAAGCAAGCGCTTAAGTGACCGGATTGTTTCCATGCACTGTGGCCTTTTGCGGTACAACTGTCCCATAGTTTCGCCCTGAATAGCAAATTCTAAGTAGGTTTACTCGGAAAGCAAAAGAATGATAGCGTGATGAATAGTTTCAACCCTAAAAGAAAACTCCTAAAAGAAAAGCTGGACAAGGCAGGACTTACAACAACAGCAAGATTTTCCACGTCTGACATAAGCGAATTGACGATGCTCGTAACTCGCTTCCTATCAGACATACTTGTATCCCTTAACCTTGGTTGACCTCGATCTTGCCTTTGGACTGTGTTCCCCAGCGTTGCTAATGACGCTGTGGATGGAGTATCTGGTGGAAGGATCTTTATTGCCGATTTGCGTAAGCTTTCGGCCTTGGAGTTTTCTGCATTTGGTGGTGGCGGTAACAAGGACCCCAAGCGATTGAATTCAATGTTCCTTCGGAGTGGAAGAGACAGATTTTCTGCTTTTCCTCCGTCGGGCAAAAGCCGTTTGAAACCTTTCACAGTGAGTAGATCATCAACACATTTTTGAATTTAAAAAAATATGAAACAACCACCACATCAAAGATTTATTCATTCAGCCTTAAGCACCCGGATTTGAACTCACCGTTTGCTTGCTGTGCCAGGTCAGATGGAATTATCCGGCCAAGACTGTAAGACTGCGGACTCGGTAATTGCATTAGGTCTCCGCTTAGTCGCCGGGTTTCATCCGGGTGAGGACTACGGCGAACAGCCCAATATTAAGCTACAATTGGATGTAAAAAGTAGTTGTCCACAAAGTTGAGAAAAATGAGACGTAATTTTTAGAAAGAAAGGACTCACTTGGAGTTTGAAGGTGGATCTTCAGTAGCTGGCTCGAGGAACTGAAAAAACTTTTCAATCAAATGCTGACGGTACGCTGTGAGGCATTCATGCGCGTCTCCGCCTCTTAAAGGTATTGGGTTGTTCGGATTGTGAACGAGTGACATTGCAAATTGCGCGAACAATTCTTTATCCTCCAGTAAAGCTGCCGTCGTTCTCAAGTCACATAATAAGGCAACCGCTTCCGGTGTGTTGAGCATTTCTGTCATGGAAGGGGAGTCGCTGATGATGTTTTTCTGGAAAATTAGGTAAATTCAAAAAGTAATGTGGACTTTGGTTAGGGTACTGACCGAGAAAATTAAGACCGATATCATGAAATAGGAAGGGTCTGGAGGAAATCGAAGGTTCGGTGACCAATCACTCGCTTTCCTGGACCTTCAGCCTTTTCAATAAGCTCCCACGTATTCCAAACTTTGGTCTAGGCGGGATCTTATAGTGAAAAGGCTTGTTTAGCTTTGCGTTACCGTTGTCGTTAACATACCGCTGGCTCCATGAATACTCCTTGCTTGCCCTCAAGATCGTGAACAATCTTGCGACTTTTGGATTCAACAAGAGACTGAACAAGCCTCGGTGCCCCATTTCGGCTGTAGCAAAATCCGGGTACTTTGTGGTGAAATAGCAAGTGGTCAAGTTTCTGTACACAAAAATAGAATTCTGATGTTCCTTGCAGCAGTGCCATGATAAATTATTGCGTACTATGCGTTCGTTTCTTGTGGCATAACAAATAATTCAAAAGCTATTAGACTTACACAGTCTGGATAATACGGTTGACCGAGGAGTGAGCAAATCTCTTGCCTAGCGGTGTCGATTTTCCTGGTATTGCGCTGGTGATCTCGTTCGGCGTTCTTTTCTTCTTTACGAAGTCGCTGCATTTCCCGAACAAAATTAGCGTCTGAAATCTTCATATTTGAGGCAAATGACGCTCTGCTTGAAGCATCCAGCTTGAATCGCTTAATCACCGGCTCCATTATGAAGGTTATGTTCCTAATTGCTAGATATTAACTGAACTCATGCTAAAAACTGGAAATTTACTTGCCATGAATGCGTTGGGCACTAAAGTTCTTGAAATAAAATTGATATGCATCGGCTGATCAGCTACATATGTTTGAATCATTCCGCTTGATGAAGAAATGATTGTTGCCATACAAATCAAATTCAGATTACGATCACGATCTGACGTTCGGATACCATCATTTACATTGTTAGTTTTACTGATAACGGAACTTGTGTAGGACAGTCTCTTTAAATTCTATTACGGAACTTCTCAAAGTCTCAATCCATCGGATTCAGATAGCATACTAGACGTTAGTAGTGTCACTTCATTTCAGAATGAGATTTCGGTATAAACTATTCTAAACCAGACGAATGGTCAAAGTCGCTGCGACGTTTTTGGCACCAATGTTTAAAGTGTTTGACACTCGGTGGTCCACAAGATCTTCGGCCTTAATTAGACCTTGGCCAATAAAATCGTCAGCAGTAAATGAGTCATAGTCATAGATCTTGAAGAACAGGTACTGATTGGCCCCACGTCTGAATTGGTTAAATTCGAATTCCTCAGGCCAAGTAGGATTATCAGAATTGTCAATCGTAGAGGAGGTGGCGAGAAAGGTGTCGGTGCCATTCTGGCCTTCTCGGAAGTAGATTTCTACGTACGGGTCACTATGGACCGTCATATCCCCAGTATCGGTCCTTGCGGGGAACATTGCTGAAAGCCATCAATGTAAAACGGTCATTCTAAAGTCTTTTCACAAGACATGCTCATAGGGGACATCTCTGTCTTTGTCCCTCATAAGGATTCAAGAAGTTTAGCATAGCATGTTGCACTTATACTTTTAGCTTACTTGGCATTCAACTTGAAGCGGAAAGGGTTGGTCGGGGTCAAGACGATAACCCCACCGGAGGACAAGGCCGCTCTCACCACTGCTCCTCTGTTGTTTACAAGCTCATCTGCATCAATGTCGGCAAAGCCAATCACATCATTGCGGGTTGCGAGGTCTGCGTCAACGACTTCGAAAACGAAGTTTCTACAACACAAAATCGTCATTTTGTCAGATTTCACATGCAAAATAGGATTTCAATCAAGCTCTTTATAACAGAAACAAGCGCTGTGGTAGCACCTGATACGCACGAAAGTCTAAAAGATTAAATACAAATTAATGTGAAAATATCGGAAAGCCAATCTGAGAGCAACCTAACTAACCTGCGAGTGACGGGGTGCAATTGATACGGTGAAGGCCTCAGGCCATTGAGGATTGTTTGAATCAAGGACAATGCTGGTCTTTCCGAGTTTTTCAAGACTAACGGGTGCAGAGTTGGCTCTATAAGTGTAAACTTTCACGTAAGGGTCAGCCGGAGTTTGCCCATCCATGGAGGGGAGGTGCCTGAAAAATTTCAACAGAAGGGCGTCATTTAGAATTTCACATGCAGTTTGCACAAAAAATATGTTGTTTGATTTCAATTTTGACGAATTCCTGCATTGATGTATATCGACACCAGTTGTAACCGCATATGAAATTCGTTGCAACGCGATAATAAAAGATGTACAAAACTTACTCAGCAGACAAGGTGAAAGCCACCTGAGCAACCTGGCCGTGCACGGAGGCAAAGGCAACGGCGAAAACGACGAACGTAATTAGGAACTTCATTCTGCTAACTTTTCCTCCAAGGAATCTTTGCGACTAGTCACTAGAATAATTTCCCATCTCTATAAATACTTGTTACCGTGTGTGATGTGACCATGCTCCAAGTGTCATGAGGTTATCAATTAGATCAACCAAATACTACTTGCGTCAATTTAGCTAGCTCTCAAATTGGTCTAACATCTGCAAGTACACATACTGTCAGCTTAAGATCTTTGCACTTGCTTCGGGAAAGATCCAGGACAAATTCATGATCTCATGGTTCCATGAAAAGAATTGAATCATCCCATCTAGTATCCTGAATGTCTTGAGAAGTTCAGGATTAAACCTTTAGCTATTAATGTCCATCACACTCCTTGCTCACATGTCGCTGTAATTATTTTCCACATCGTCATCTGTAATAAAGCATCATCTTCTTGACAAAATATACGCTGATTATCTTATGAGCTGACCGATTAAATTGGCCTTGTGTCGGAACGAATGTGGTAATATGTATGTACATGGGTATCTGACGCGCTTTCTTGACTCATACAGCTTGTCGCTTTCCTGTAGCCTGTACAGCTTTCATTGCAATAAGCATAAGAAGCTTCCTTCTCTTGTCTTGCGTAGAACATAAGTGTCATGAATCTACACCATTAAATAACCGAAACCGTAAAAGTGAACGAAACCCGTAACAAAACTGGTTGTGAATGCCGTCACAAATCGAGATCACTTTCCTCCTTCTGTTTGATGCTATTACGTTACTACGACCACGACCATCTTTTAACAGGAAAGTTTCATTTTTATTGCAATTATGCACTGATTAAGCGTACAGGAAAAGTTATATGTGCAGTAGCTATACGTTCGTTACTAGCCCTGCCCACCGAATATGATATCGACTTGTAGAACCTTCGGGTTTCCTCCATCAAGTACCACTAAACATGTCAAATTCATCTTCATTATCACCCGTGTCTTGTGTTTTCTGCTCATTCGACGGTTCGACATCAAATTGAGCGGCAATGGCTGCCAGACCCGCCATTGTTGCCTCTCGTCCGCTTTTTCTTGCCCCACTAGCGTCAATGCTGACAACGTTGACGGGAGAAGCAGAGTCCCTCATGTTTCCCTCAACTGTTTTATCATCCTCCAGTCCTTCGATACTTTTCAAAATGCTTTCGTCCAAAAACCCTTTGAATGAAAAGCCTGCTGCTGCAGCGCTCTTGTACGCCGGAGTATCACATCCAAGCATTTGACTACAACAAATCCAGTCCTTGAACCGCCTGACACACGTCTAAGAAATCACTATCGTTTGGCTCTGGTTCAGTTTGATTAGATTTCTCTGGCTTTGAAGATGGTTCAGGAACTTCGTCAGATGGCGCTGTGCGCTTGAAATCGTCTGGTGATGGCGGTGGTAAGCCTTGGATTTCCAGACTGCCATCCTCTACAAAATATAATTGCCAAAGATTCCTCTTAAGTCAAGAATGTCCACGTTGATTAAGAACCTGAACGTTCAAGACGCTGATAGGCAACAATTCATTGTCATATTTTGCAATAATCTCGAAACTTACCAAGAGGCTGGTCATCGTACGTTATACTAGGTCCATCCTTATCGTAAACGCTGTTGCCCAGCTGCGTTACCCTGTTACCGTTAAAAGCCAGAGAATGCTGCAGGCGATGCGTGGCACTCTGATTGTCCGCGTCGAATGTTAACACTGTTTTCTTTAATTTGCCCCCAAACCTGCCTTTTCGATAAACCTCAATGATTCCCGGCTTGACACATTCTGCACAGGAACAATTCCAACATCAATTATGAATGCCATGCTTTCTAATATATTTTTTCACAATTTCTTTTAGGACCTGGAACAATGCCCAATCCGACTTACCAGGATGTATCCAAAAGTCTGGCGGATAGTTTGTCACAAACTCTCCAGTCGCTGTCTGCAGCCCCAACTTGATCAAGTTGGTCATTTTAAGCCTTACTTCCTGGACATAGTTTCTAATGGAATCTAAGTAGATCTTCATCGTAGCTACACTCATTCGCCCGTAGGTTATCACAAGAACGTTGTGCAAGTCTTCTGCCAGGCGTATTGCATGGAAATCCGTAAGGACTCGCCTCAGATTATCCAAATGGTTCAGAATTATCATCAGCATGTCCTTTGGATGCTGACACATTGTGTACTGGTACTTGGTCGCGATCATAACGAGCTCGAAGAGCTGCCACAATAGAAAACAGTTCAATTTCAGTTAGGAAACGGCAACTACAATTGTTGCAAAAGGGGACCTATAGTTTGACGTATTGTATAGACAAAAGCTATGATAAGGTACTAATAAGAAATGGTGTTCGTTTATCTTACCTTTTCTAAGGAATATTGATTCACTGTCATAATGCTGCAGTGTGCAATTTGGTCAAGCATGGTACGCACCTGATCAAATTTCATGCTAACTAACGATATATCACCCGACATTAAAGCATGTAGTCTCGTAGGACTACATATGGCTAGACCCAAATCATTGAATACTTTCTTGGCTAAGTCCACTTTCACTCGCTGGCTCTTCATGCGATGGGCCACGATGTAGAACAATTCCCCCGTTAAGTTCAAATACAGTATTAAATTCTCATCACCAATCATGGTGTCAAATTAAAATCTAAAATCACAGGTACTGTCACATTCGGCAAACGTGCCAAGCCACCAACTCGTGAATGTTTTGCCTTAAAATCCGGCTTCTGCTTTCACCGCCGCTGCTCCCCTCTGGCTTACTCCTCGTAGCTATGAAGCTAATATCCCACGATTGACTCTCTCCCTTTGTATTGAGACCAGCTCCTAGGAAACTGCTCGTAAACATTCATCGCGTGGGCTAAAAACTTGGACAACGACCGACCTAAATCTCATACCAGCCATTGCATTCGCATTGCAACATGAGAACATAACCTCGTGAAATGTGTCTTCCCCATTACCGTTATACTAACGAGCTCATGCTAACGCTCAAGTAAGCCTTAAGTATTTCCAATGTCCCGTACACCTGTTGCCCATCCGGTCTTTGCTAACAGACAAAAGGAGGAACGCATGACTGAACCTTGTCGATGCCTGTCGTCCTAGCCATTTCAAGTAATAATGGCTCTAAATTAATCATGCTTGCTCGCAACTCCTGCCCGCTTTAGTATACCCGATCCTTTTCTTGGTGCTGAAAGGATTGAACACGAACTCCGTGTGTTGAAAGGCAGGTAGAGGTTGTGAAATTCCATGGGTGAAAAATTGTGAGAAAAATCTTGCAACTCCTCTTTATTTTCATTGACTACCACTAAAAATTTAAAGCCATTTCAAACTTGTGATATTTTACAAGACGGAAAAGGAAAAAAATCGTGAAATGCCAACGACAATGAGTAGAATGCTATGAGAAATTTACATTTGCACTGCAGCTGACAAACACTATTCGGTCATGGCAGCTGGTCATAGCGAATTCCAAATGAAACAGTCATAGTCAATCTAAACATTACGTGTGAAAGTATCTGGCACGAGCTCACACTCCCTTTGTGCAATAGCAAGAAACGGAATTTCTCCTCGGTTCCAGCACTCGGCACACCTGCCAAAATACTACCGCGTCGACTTGAATATCGCACCGTAATTGCTTTTCTGCCACTTTCCGTCACTCTTGCTACCTGCTGTAAATGCATGTGTAGGCTACGCGGCCATGAGCAGAGTTCGAACCTCGAAACGTCGCTACCCTCAGATCAAGTCAAAGTCACGGAAAAATCAAGACCTTGAAGAACCGTGAATATGAGAAGTTTGCATGATTCCCCTGCTGTTATGCGGACATTGAGCTGACGTGCTTTCTTCGCTTAGTTCGCAACCATTTCCGGTCGTGACGATGGGCGTGACCTGCTAAATTACATACGCAATTCCTTAAACTTGAACCAAGGCTCTAAAGCCCGTAAATGTGCAGTAAATTCATCAGACTAAAAAAATTAACAGGCATATACTTTTCTCAAGGTTAAAAAATCCGGCAAAATTTAATTTGTGAAAGCTTTATCCTATTTGACCTCACTTTTTTCTACAATTCTAAGCGAATTCATGGGTAACAGAAGTCTGGTTCTTAGTTTGAACTTGCATGTTACGGTCTGGAGAACGGCTGCAATGTCATCATGCGGCAACACAAGTTCACCAATTCACTTATGCATATTCCGTACCTCTTCGCATAATCTTAGTATTTTCATGGATGTCTAATCTGTACATTCACATCTAGTCATGGTATTTAGCTTTCTTTGTTTTTTTCATCGTTCACCCTCAAAACATTTCACAGCATAACATAATCATCAAACACCTTCCTTGCTGGAATAAAGGTGATTTAGTGCCGAAGCAGCTGCAGGATCGAAGCCAAAGCAGTAGACTGACACTATTATCACTAGAAGATTTCAACTCCAACACTGTAGCTCACCCAGAATGTTTCCCCTTCCTGTAAGATATCGCATAAACATGCATGATAGCCCATGTACACTTTACGATTTAATGGACTAAAAAGTTTGATGAAGTGGGTCCAGCCTAAGGCTCACACATGCACATCTACTCCCTTGATAAAATACTCCAGAGGCACACATGCACGTCAAGCTGAACAAGTCCGAGAAAAGCTAAAGTGCCATACTTGCCAGGAGAAGTAAGAGGAGGAGGAGAAAGGAGGAAAAAAGTAAGATTTAAATGGAGAAATCGGATTAGGTTCGAATCATGAATAGGAGGAATGGATGAGGCAAGTTGGAAAGTGCAAGTGTAGAAACGCTTTTGGAGAGGAACATTCATTGGCAGTTTTGAAAATCCTCTAGACAGTTTTCCCCACTAAAGCAGAGAAGCGTGGGCAGCCTTGAGCAAAATAGACAGATAATAGAAAATGGATACAAGTTCTAACATGGTGGTTTGCAAAAAGATAGATGGATTCAATAGATCGATCTTGTTATAAGTTTTACCGCAAAATGTGGGATTTGCCCCCATGGCATACAGAGGAAAATGTGCTTTCTTCGCAGCACGCCAGCATGGAAAATAGGACGCCATGGCTCATAAATACAGACGAACGTAAACCAAAGTAAGCTCCGCTAGAGATGGGACACACATCCTGTAATCTAAAAGAGCGCGCGGGGAATTCAAAGTGGAAAGACGTGGAAAATGTGTCTCGTAAAATTGAAAATAATAATTAATTAAATTTCAATAAAAAAGGGCTTAATCGTGATAAAAGTGAATTTCTGGATCNTCCTGTTTCACAAAAGCGTCCTTGGCACCGAGTTCCAGCTCAATATCTTCCAAATAGGATGCACAAATAACGGGTTTTACCTCCAGCTCCAGATAATTATGTCCTGTGTCAACCTCCACCGCAAGTAAAGGTAAGCTTCTCTTTTAAAAGGATCTGCGAACGGAGGCAGGATAAAATTACTATGTACGATATGTACTAGGTTCTAATTAGTACAAACGAAACATGTACTAAACATGAATCCAATCGGTGCTACAAGCTTTGACTTCATGCAGGTTTGCTGGAGAAACCTTTGGTGAAAGTGGAAATTCTGGGAAAGGGCGTGCTCATGATGATTCAAAGATGAATTTATTACAAAGTAATGAAGGCTACAAACATGCACTGTACCGTAACCAAAATAACATCAAGTGTTTCACCACCAGGATTTCTTAAGCCAACAATCACCTTCCCCTGACATGGCTATGAATATTAAATTATAAAATGACTTGCCTTGAACAGCATCAAATATTTCCTGCTTCATACCCATCTATGTAACAAAAGGAATACCAGGAAAGAAAGCAATAAGGGTGCGACCTTTCCTCCAACTCCTAAAAGCATTCGTCCATACGAGAGTCTTGAAGCAAAAGGAAGGATTCCTGCAGGAAGAAATTCCTATCCTACCAGAATTCCAACCGAGAGTAGGAAAATATGCTCGTAGGCCAAATCAATTCCTTTGTGTTACTTCATACCAACGGCTGCTCCTATCAGCTTGGAACTTGGAACAGGACGGAACTAAAAACATATTTTGCCAATCGCACCTTCGCATACAAAAGCACCAACACTTCAAATGTTTTACATCCAATTCAGTTCGCACAGAATATTAAACGCTTCTATAAAACAAGCTCCTGATAGTAAGAAGAAACCGAAGTAATTTTGGCCAGAGGAGTGCACGTGGCCCAGAGCATTAAATATTGCCAAGTCTTTTGTTTTTCGCCAAGAAACAATCCTAGTTCTTGAATAAACCATCGATAAGCAGCTACGCTACAGTGAACGTAGTGCAGTCCTTCCGTACTCATACCCATTATCACAAAAGCTGCAATAAAGTTTTACATGAAATGAGAGGGTTTCAAAATGGGTTCCTGGGGTAAGGACAAAGTACGGTTTGAGAAGTAATCCCAAGAATGCACGTTAAGAATAGCATGGAACCTAAAGCAAGAGGAGAACAAAGCTGAAATGCTAATGGGACTAAAATGGAGAATGATTTGTGCAATATCCCTGAATTTCCTTTACGGCCTTGATAAAGTAATAACGGCACGAATCTCAAGTCATCGACGACCAACATCCTGAATGTTAAGTAGGCAAGAGGTGATAAACCAGAGACAAAATGCGAGAGTAATTCCTTTAATGCTTGATCCTGGAACCCTTCCGTCCCATGCTGAATCATCAACTAGGTCAGATACCGTGATTTGCAACCT
Source organism: Sminthurides bifidus (assembly GCA_009872375.1). Lineage (NCBI taxonomy): Eukaryota > Metazoa > Arthropoda > Collembola > Symphypleona > Sminthurididae > Sminthurides > Sminthurides bifidus. The sequence continues at coordinate 23,988 of VRMD01000220.1, forward strand.
TAAGTCCGACCATTGCCACCATTTCCTTGTAATTTTACAAGCACAAGTTAAGCAGTTGTAACAGCTTTGAGATACAGCTCCGATTGTAAATGAAGGGCCACAGTTTCTAGACACCGTTAAAACGAATTGTCTCTCCCTTCGTTGTTCGCAAATGTAGTTAAGTGGGAGCTTTTGTTTCTTTGTTGGGGGAATAATACTCGGCTTGAGCACCAAACGCTGTATCATGGTACCACAATCCAGTCGGTGACCGTAGGGAAATAAAAATCTTGAATGGCTGAAACGTGTTCTTCTTCACAGAACCCCTAGCCAATATCCGGTCTGAGTGAAAACAACGGGAAGCCACCGGAAGGCAGGCTGGGTACACAACTGGGTTCAGTTCGGAAACCAAGAGCCCGGGAAGGTAAATGGCTCCGAAATAGCAGATGGGTACGGTCAACAAACCGTGAGAAAGGAGAATATAATGGAGAAAGCCAAGGCTGCATGAGTGATNATAGCAGATGGGTACGGTCAACAAACCGTGAGAAAGGAGAATATAATGGAGAAAGCCAAGGCTGCATGAGTGATACGGTATCCAGATTCAATAAACTACCGAGCAAGCAAAGAAAAACGAGACCGAGTACGGACACATCAGAAAAACAGCATGCAGTACAATGGAAACGTTTCCGGAATGTTACAAGTCTTGAGAGATGAACCTGGAATACCGGAAAATTACTCTGTGGTCCATTCTTTCCTCTTACATGTCTCGTTATAGCGCAGAAAAAACTTTGCTGAAGCGTCTAAAGGAAACTTCTATGTGGATCCAAAAATCGAATGTGGATCAATTGCTCATTGCTTTGTGAGCTATGCATCAGTCAGATACATACGGAGAGGCCAACCAAACTACTTTGGCATATGCTACAATGAGTATCTTTTCTCGCCTTCCTTGATTCAGCTAAATTTTATGCAATTTACATGAAAAGTTTGCCCAGTCAATGTACAAGTCTCGTTGAAAACTTATTTCCCTAAGTTCCCTAGAAGAATAGACGGAGATGGTACGACACAACGCCAGAGTTGTCAAACAACTTGCATTCTGTGTAAGTTACTCTAGGCACGGATCACATGGCCAAGGCACATGTCAGCAGGAAAAGTTGATGGAGTGGCGGAAATATGTGCGGCTGAGAAAAATCGATCGAGTGCCAAAGTGGAGAAAGAACATGATGAGAATTTTAGCAAATCAAATCCTGTGTCAGCAAGGGGAGACCGCAGAGGCCAGCTGAGTTCCTCAGTTAAGAAGACTGATGGGCTCGGTGTAGATTCATGGCGTTGACTGGCAAGCTGGCATCCATCCTGTGAATGGATGCGCAGTTTCAGCCCGAAGAATATTTGCCCCATTAACCCAAGAGCCGAGGCTCGACAGAGGGCAAGACTCGATTATTTGTTTTATGGGAGGAATGAAGTGAAACTAACTTGTCAACTCAGTTGATGGAAGGGCTGAACCGGAGGGAAATTTTGAGGAAGGAGCTGCAACCAACGGAGGCATAACGAGAAGTCGTCATCACTTGAGATAGCTCCACAGAATTCGGAAGGAAACTCCTGGCAGTCTTGGAGGATCACACGAAATGGAGCCTTGTGTGCGTGCCTTACTCGGAGAAAGCTCCGGCAACACGGCAAGCTACTCATAGAAAAGTGACAGAGAACAGTGTGGAACAATGGGACACATTGTGTACTCATTTAATATTCTTATATACCCAGTCTCTCTGCTCAAGTTGTAGTGGCGGGGAGCTCCATTGGCGGGCATATCGAATACTGGAGAGTTGGTGGAGGAGTATAGAACAACGTGGCAGACGACGACGGAACTTCGGAACAGGAAGCGGGAGAGAAATGCTGTGGATAAAAAGGGTGAAAGATTCCGTGCAGCTCTTATTGCAAGCCGCGGCTTTGGCGGAGAAAGAGGTTGGAGCAGGAAGGACAAGTGCTAGGAAATGTGAGAAAAATCTCTTAGCTAGAGAGATAGAAAAGATCTATTATTTAGAAACCCAAATAAGAATGAAAAAGAAGCTGTAGACTTTCCTTTTAATTTGACACGGATCTTCCGGCCTATAAACTAGATCTGGTTCACTGGTAGCGAGAAACATAAGGTAGACACGAAACATTAGCTTCGGACGCTAGAGCCAACTGTGTGTTCTAGTACGAACGACTATAATCCTTTAAACGCACGGGAAAAACTTTTACTACTGCTTCTCTCTACATTACTCCTAATAGGAAATACGAAGATCGCCTCTCGTCTCCAGCCTCTGCTTTGTCAAGGCACGAAAAACTTTTAATATTTAATTGCCTCTCTACTGTTTTTGTTCCTGTCTTGGGAAGGAGGACGAAAGTCAAACTAGAAAAGTAGAAACATTGTGCCAATCAACGTTTTAGGACTCAGTGCGGCCTTACCCCATTCCCTATTCGGAGCATCTGGCTCCGGTTGAATAAGTCTTTGTCAAGATTGTACATACAATACATAATACCATCAGCATAAAACAAAAGTTTAGCCAGGCCTCTCCACTGCTGCCACGGCTACCGTCATAACTCAAAACTTTAGTATGGAAAATAAACTCGGGGCTGTCTAACTGTGTCACAGAGAAAAATATCGTGTACAATTTGCACAACGAACTCCCAGCATCACGGCAGAACCGGTCCAAGCCGTAAATAGAAAGCAACCATCAAAACAGACGAACATTATGGACGCAGCTCCTCAGAAAACTGGAACGAATTCAACAAACTGAGGAACTTGGCCAGGGATACTGTTAGAGGTAAGATATGGCAAAAGTGTGCTCTTACCGAGACTTTTCTCCCTCGGCTGTGCTTTCTCTCTCTCCTTGTAGTAGTCTATTTTTTTCCACGTGCTGGCTACCACCGCTTCTTTATCTTCATATCCAATTTGGTTTTATTACCTAAAGTAGCTTCGGAGAGAAAATTAAAATTTATTGCCTTTTAGCCTAAGTACTAAGTAGTAAACTGGTGCAGGGAAAAGGTCAACAACTTTTTGCGAAAAAGCCAACTTTTCGCAAAATGGGCAGATGCTCTCTCAGGTTTTAGGATTTGACGGTCTATGCACGAAAAGTTTTTACCTGCCTATCCGATTATTGCGGCTGTTTCAACAACCATAAAATCGTAAATTTTTTATGCACTTATGAAACATCTGATTTGGTGTGCATGGCTTGGTTCAAAATAGCCCGGTTTTAAACTTTAAACCATCAACGAACGATATCGTAGGTGTGGATGCAAGATGCAAGCATGTAAAATAGAAAGTGTACTAGGTTACTATTTAGTGGGCCAACGTACAGCGGCAAGGTTGACACCAGAGATCTAAGCGTTTGATCCAGCTCAAAAGTAAAAGTAATCAAGGGAGGTGAAACCCATTAGCTACAAAGGCATAGGTGCTCTGTAATCCGACCTCCGTATGGGACCGATCACAAGTCAAAGTTAAATGCCCGTAGACATTCATTTCACGTGTCAGCGAGCGTGGGTTCAACAGTGAAGTGGAAGAACGAACTGGGTGAGCTCCTCCCTCGAGCATTTCTATCACCTACGGTGAAAGCGCCTAGTCGAGGCTTGAGCGAAGGGGAATTAGATCGGAGATGGAGAAAGTAATTGAATTTTAGGTCGAGATTACTGTAAACAGAAAGTAGAAACTGATCAGATTAGACAGCTGGAACAGGTATAGATCACTAGGTTTCTGAGTTAGATCGGAGATGGAGAAAGTAATTGAATTTTAGGTCGAGATTACTGTAAACAGAAAGTAGAAACTGATCAGATTAGACAGCTGGAACAGGTATAGATCACTAGGTTTCTAGTTCGGTGAACGTCCTACAGCTTTAAATTTCCTAATGTAATGCATGTATGCAAGGGGAGACTTCGGGCTTAAGAGCAGGAGGAGAAAGTTCGACAGGCCTCAATTGCTTTATTCATTCAAGGAGCTTAGCCGCGCTACGACATGGTGTCGGAGTTGCTCAACTTGTCGGTGTGGCTGGCAGAGGCAATTTCGTACGTGAAAGAAATATTAAATTTACAAAGAAACGGGCCGACAGACATAACTTTTAATTAAAGCAGTTGCATGAGAAAAAGAACCGTCCGTCTGCAGAGGAGCAGTTCGTCTCTCGTTTCGTGTCAGTACGAGATCACCGGTTTAACCGGGACTCCTGGAGTTTAGTATGGTGCAAGCATGTGGTGAGGATGTGTTGGTTTCGTGTGTGTTATAGTATGAGGAAAATATTAGCGCATCAACTTGACATTTTCCCGTTTCCATTTCTATAAAATGTGAGTACACACGTACTAGAGATATCGCTGAGTGACGCGGAGAGAAATGGTGTAGTTTCTTGCATATCAAAGTTTATTTCACTTTCACCGCATCAAATCGAAGTCACTCCTCACTGGCTTGTCGGCAGCGATTCATCCTAGCCAAGCCGTCTTCTCAACTCACTCAGCACTTTCCTTTGACTTGAGATAAGAAACCGAGTCCTGAGGGAGGAAAGTGATACTATTCTCCGGAGAAGATGAAAAAAATTATCATTTTCAGGAAACTTGGGTAATGCTTATAGAATTCATAATTACTTTCTTCTCTTTATCTTCTTAATGTGGGCATGTCTGCAACCATGACAGAGACATGACGGGAATGTGAAACTTATGGTAAAGAAATATCATCACGGAATTTGTCTTGTGAAGTTGCAGAACCAGCAACCAGCAAAGGAATAGGCAGATACGTGTATTTTAATTGCGCCAACTTTAGTCAGGATAGCACTGCGGGCAAAAAAAGCTGACCGTGAAAATACTTTTCTTTTAGGCGTTCTTCACTGTGTTCTGTATGAAATTATCCATGTTTCGTTCGACCTGCTGCGGATTGGCATTTCTATCTCTCAGCTGTCATAGACACAAGAAGGGGCAATCAGAATTGTGCGGGTGGATTCGTGCAAAAATGCCACAAGGTTTCAAAGGCGATTTCACAGGGTTGAAAAACTCTTAGGAATACTGACACTGGTACTGGAAAAGAAAGTAGCTTTTTTCTACGAAAATATGTGAGGAACGTACACAAGCTTTCTCTTAATGAACTTCAAGTAAAGGTTTGGAGCATCAAGGTTTCCCAACAGGAGAACCTGCAACTTGATTTGAACGAAAAAACGCAAATATTTTTCCTTTACTTTCTAGTTGCAATTTTTTCTACGTGAGGAGGTTATCAGTAATCAAGCTTACTAAATTTTGCGATTTGGAATATGAGACATGTGTCTCACAATGAGACATGTGGGTGTCTCACTCAATATGTGAATGTGTTGTACGTAGCCCGACCTGCAACTCGAAAAACGTAGAATTTTAAAATCATGAGCTTTTAAAGTAAAAGCACGCCAATTGTAAGGAGAGGGTCTTGCCACAAACTTGATAACGACACTGTCGACTGTGTAAAATGATAGAGGTGCAGAAATGTGAAACAGTGAGAGATGAATTGCTTGTGGGGTTGTACACAATGGGCTTATCCGTTTTACGATGCTTGCGAAAATTCTGGCCAGACGTACAAAAACAAAATAAAGTGCGTTACATGTGGGAAAATTCATACTAGCGATAACATAAACAAAGGAAATGAAGAAGTGAACATAAAACCTTCGTGAATACTAGTAAACCGGTGTTTGGAGGCGTTTGAGTCCTGGAAATTATTTGTTACAAGTCTACAGGCACACCCATTCATGAAAATGGTCACGCAGATGTGGAAACCTAAAACAATGTAGTGCATTACAACAGGCGCTGGGACCGTCTCCCCGGTACCGGAGCAATTGTCGTGATATAGTACAATGTGATTGTAATAATGTAGTAGTGTAGCGAAAAGAACTGGGGAAAACAGAGACAGGAGATATAGCGTGAGAATAGTTCATCGAGGTCCAATCCTAGACAGACAACCTTACGCACCTAAAAACTGAGGCTACAAAAGATGAAAACAGAACAATACGGAATTCTTAATTACAATACAACAAGTTCCCTCTTCCCATGTAAACTTAACGTATAATCGCAGTTTTATAATCAGAAATACAGCATACACGTGCACAGATAGCAATTCAGAATTAGTGAAACCAGAACATGAATAGAAGAAATCGCTAGAAGAATAACTCGTGTCAAAAGTATGCTTTTGAATCGTATGCATCAGCCTGCATATCGTCATTGAAATCTCCCAGCACCAGCACCAGCACCAAACTAATTTATAAAACTCACTTCAATTAGCATAAAATTCAATTTTTCAAATGAATCATCCGATGCTTGTCAATTATTGACAAATCTTTTGTTTTACAGGAGGATAGGCCCACAGCTGCTGCAGCGCAAACGAAGAATGTCCAACGAAAGCAACATTCTAATCGATGGAAACGGCAACGACGTGCAACCAGATTTTGACAGTGGCAAACGGCACAGCCACAGAGTCCGAATGTGAATCCGAAGCAAGCAAATCAGGAATTCTGTCCCTTTTCTGGAAACGGGTAAGTGGCCTGCATGAACGTACCAAGCAGAATCTATTTTTGTACTCCCAGTCCTACGCTACCTTCCTGTAGCAGACTTTTGAAAAAAAGCGACGCAGTAGCCTTAATGGAACAGACGCTGTGATTCACCTGATAAAATTAGGTACACTGAACGAGGAAATTACATTAGCCAATGATTCGATGGTCCTTTCAGATTTGGCCGCCGAAAGAACCCCGGGTGAAATATGAGCTTCGGGAAAAAAGAAGCGGAAGCAGCGCTTATTCATCAAATCGAAGCAGTGCCACCAGCTCGACCATGAAGCAGCGGCTTTTGGTCTTCGCTCCTGACGTCATTTGGGAAATCCGAAGATGAAGATTACTACGAAGGAGCTGTTTCCATGTCTATGTCCAGCGGAGAAAATTCTCCCTCCCCAGAACGCGTGCCTTTGACCGCAGAGACGAGAGATTTAGACAGGCTGTACGACGAAGAAAGGACGGTGCCTAAGTCCAAGACAAATGGCAAATCGTCCTCTGGCAAACAATCTCCCTTACCCAAGGTTAGGACCCGGAGGGAAGTCATTCTGAGCAATAACAAAAGGTAGCAATGGCATTGTTCACTCTATAATAATATGCCTATACTTACTGAATGGACTAACAGCAGCTACCCAGGGCATAGTTTGTTCTGTCCACCTCAAATGAGTAAACCTTTCGCCCTTTGTCAAAGAAGAAAAAGCGTTATTGAGTTTCCATTCACTTGCCCAATGCCGTCCGAGCTGACTTTGATAAATGCTTTTTCCAGGTATGAGCGCAAATATTTCCACAAACGGGAGGGATGGGGAGGAAACGCAAACGAGCTCACTAGTCTTGATTCCTCAGACGAATACTGCGGTAGCCGAACCTCTCTTATGAAAAATGGTGAAGCTAATGACGGTTCTCTTATGGAGTCTCGTAAACAAATCTCACTTCAAATCTCTTGGCGGATCACAAAATCCTGATTCAATCAATTCCAATGAGTTTACGCACCATTGCTGGAATATCAGGAACCAGGAGGTTCGCAAAGAGTAAGAACAGTGTGCTCTGCCATTCTGCTAAAAGTTAGATGCTTCCAATGAAAGACTGCCGTCAGGCTCAATTCTATGAAGCTGATGGATTTGTATTAAAGCCTGTAGAAAGTATTATGAACTATAGGCGTGAGCTAAAATATGAGAAGGAAACTGCTGACATGTATTTTTCATAAAAGTAATTGCCATCTCTACAATTTGGACACGTAATTCCAGGAACTTTTACAATGTCAACGAAATGGATATGTACAAACTGTACAAGAGCGGACGGCAAAGTGATGTTACTGTGAGATGCCGTGGAAAGGACTTCAAAGTACACACGTTTGTACTCAAAGGTACTTGTTAATGAAACCAATTCTCTGTCGCAAATCCTTAAGCCGGGAGAGATAGTTCTTTCAGTTTTTATTTAGGTCGCTTGTTAAGTTGACATAAAAAACCCATTTACTTTTTAGCTTGACACATTGCAATCTGAGAGCTTACAATTTTGTGGCACAAGCATTACATCGTTACGTTTCTATCCTAACTACCTTCCTTTCACTGTTTCAGCCCAGAGCGCACACTTCCGAAGAATTCTTTTCACACAGACGGAAGGAGATCCCATAGTTATCAACGAGATTCTTCCCGATGACATGGAGGCCTTGCTCCTGTACATGTATACGGGGAAGGTGAACAATAAATATTGTGATAGACATGGAGGAATCACTTCCAGATTTGAAATCCTCCTGCAGGATTACGAAGTACCGTTACCTGAAGACAGCACTGTCATGATACCAATTATAACCACGGATTTTATCTACTGACTATAACTGTGTATTCTCAATGCTTGGAATTAATCACAACATTGACTTAAGCGTAAGCACAGCAAAACCGTGTCGGCTCTGCTCTGACAAACGTTCCATAGTATCACAATCGTCTAGTATTTTAAATGTGAAACAGCTTATTGTGAATATTTTGCTAGAGGAAGCTTGAATACAATCGCTAAAATTACAATTTGAGAACACATAATTCACCTGTGCATTCTGCATATATTTGCAACTGAGATTTGCCTCATATCGTGGCACTGATACCGATTGTGAATGATTAATATTTGTGAGACAACACAACTCCAAAACATGGCCCCAACTTTGGATACAGACGCGCTGGTAAAATCGTATGAGAGGATTTTGACTGATATTCGAATATCGTATTTTCTCCCATCTCGTGTTAGTTGTACTATTTAGGAGGCGTGCAAACCAGTGGTGAAATTTGTGCCAGGCAATTTTAATTTGCAAACATTTGTAAAAAAGGGTCATGTCTTGTCTGTCGAACATACCTCGTACATAATATACATACCAAACTGTAGGATAAAGACTATGCACTGGGACACCGTCAATCTTAGAACACTACCAGAAACACTGATTTGGAGCATGTACCCCCCACCATTGAGGTTCGGTTCGATGCCCTGCTGCCAAAGTTAACAAAACTCATCGCAGTTTCGCATACGCAGAGTTGATGCAATCCATCCGAAATCCAGGTTGCCAATAATCCGGCGGAATCATATCAGCACTGACCCGGTCGTCTGATTCTCCATGCTGCTCTTCCAACTCGTTGCATCTGGCATCAACAACCAAACCATCTTATAAATTCACATGGACCTCATTTGGTCCCGTTAACGGAATTGGAGACTCCATATTACTAGGCAATTTAATGTGTTGCACATGTTACATGTCATTGATGTCATAATATTCGCTGATGTCGCCCTTGTCGTCATCCGCTTTGGAATGTTTTAAGACTTTCTCCTCACTTCCCCCCGTGCACACTCCCGGCTTTCGAGCCCTCGGATGGAGAAGAAGAGAAGACCAATCATCCTCAGGGCATGGTGATGAATTTCCACCAGCAGGACTGCTAGCTAGGATCAGGTCTTCTTCATTTGTCGACTTGATATCTTTCAAACGTTTAGCTTCTTCTTCACAAAGCCTCAATAGTGGAAAAGGTGACATCGTGTTTTCAGTAATATCATTTGCTGGTTCAACCTCTTCTTTTATAAACTGGCTGCTTTGACCGTG
>VRMD01000221.1:0-33454 GCA_009872375.1 Sminthurides bifidus
ACGGAAATTCTGAGTCCCACTTAAACAAGTCTGATCTTTGTTCTAATAAAAAATACCTGTCGATTCTATTCCACGTTGATTTAAAATCGGAGCCGAAAATCAGCTTGGGTGATGCAATACCAGTCCTAGACCTAAACGAACCAATAGGCATAAAACTATCAGCTAAACTAGGAGGTTGCATAAAGGTGTCTCTGTGACATAACCAGAGTAAATATGCCTTACGAGTTTACAGCTTATTGTCGCCAATATTTCTCGAGAATGAGAACCAAATGGGCATTGTAGACCAGGAATTGATTGTGAGTGCTTGTGGCTTTGAAAATCCAGTTCTCTAAAAGCATGTTTCTCCGCAGCCCGACCTGGAACAGTAACTTGCTACGTGGACGGTGCTGCCAGCCGGCGGCGAGGCGGCAGTAAATTTACCGTTGATAACGTGGACGCGAGCCTCTGCACGTTATTAATTTACCGCGGATCTAACATGAAGGCAAGTGATAATGAAAATCTCTGGAGCGGAAAGGATTTATCTCGTATAGCGTTCTAATACTCTTTAGAACCAATTACGATGGTAGCCCATCAGCTCGAGCATGTTTTAACGCAGATTTCAACATCATTTCAGGATAACAAGCTGACGGCTGAAAACGAGGCGGAAAACTTTGGCAAATTGCTCAAGCTGAAGGAAAAGAACCCGGAATTGAAGGTACATCTCCTTTTAATTACGTATGCTTCTGGATTAAATGGAGCAGAAATCAAACGGAAGCAAAGAACTTGTTCCATCCTTTTCATTTATCCTCTTAATTGGTTTTGCAACACGCATTCATGAGATTACTGCCACAAGCTCAGCTCAAGTATTATCGATAAATATGCAACTATATACAACAAAGTTGTATGGAACTGTAACTTGGGCTGGGGTATGTGGTATTCAACGTGAAGGCAACACATTTCAAGCACGTTGAGACGGAACAAATTGAATTTTTTGGGGGAAAAGTTGAAATGGATTTGAGAGCATAAATCTAACAAAACTGGGCTATAAGGGAACGCTACGATCTGTGATACACCGTAAAAGTTCCAGGTGTCCAAACTCTCTAAACTGTAGAAGAAGCAGGGCAAAATGTGTGACTTCTGCTCCTGCCCGAGTTGCAAAAAATATGTAATCATCGTTTGATGTTGAAATTCCAGGTACTTTTGGCCATTGAAGGCGACTCAGCACTGAAAGAGCTCACAAGCAGTGTTTACCGCATGAACAACTTTGTTTACGAATCCGTTGAATTTTTGAGAGAAAGTCAGTTCGATGGAATCGACGTTACTTGGAAGGTGGATTCTAGGTAAGCTGATGGGATAACTTGAACGACTTTTATTGCCCTCTTACAAGGCATAGGAAAACAGGGGAAAAAATCTTCATAAAGACCCCGCAACATTAAACAGAATGTTAAGGTTATCTTGCATTATTCCCTTGTGTACTTTCACTTTCAAGTTTCAACCATGAGTATAAACGTTTGGTTCAAAATTCAGGCGAGACATTGTCAAAGGTATGGAGAGTTTGCTCTATCATCTAGTAAGTGAATGATAAAGACCGAGGAGCGTCTGTATATGCAAGTACTCGCTCTGTTTGAAGGAAAGCTGCGAAGAAAGGAAGCTTTCTCTGGGACTTATAAACCGGATTATGGTTTGACGATAGAAAGGAAGGGAAAGTCATAAGCCTACTGAGAGAGCAGATTAAGCTTTGGAAGATGAAATGAAAAGATGAGGGGAAGTGCAATTTAACGAGGAGAAAGACCGTGAGTGGGTGATTCGACGGCAGGGAAGTGAAAGTTGCGAATGATGGAGTGAAAGCAGGAAGATTGAAATGTTATTACCTGGATGCAAGGATTCAATTAGGCAAAAGAGATTATTATGAGGGACAAATGCAAGATATTCCCATACAAGATGGCGAAAAGTAACATGTCATTTCCTACGCCAACGTAGTCAAATGTACACGTCGCCCTCCTACTTTACTACGTTGCACGCTCAGTCAGAATGCACTGCATTATGATTTTTTTCCTTGAGCTTATTTCCTCCACACAGCGTGACTTGTTGGGAGGTGCGTTGCTACTATGGAAACTAGTAACATTATGTATCCCTGTTGCTGTCACATATGAGAAAGGGAAAAGCCTGACTGGAGACAAGATCAAGTAGTAATTCTTCAAGGGGGTTTCATTCCGGAAGATGATTACAAAATGGATGGTAATTCTCTGATTTCCTTCAGGTCTGCTGATGCGTACACGAACTTGATAAAGGAACTGCGTCTGGCATTCGAGGGTGAAGCAAAGTCATCCAAGGCTGAGAGACTCCTCCTGACGACGAAATTGGGGAAAAGTTCACTGAGACATTTGGATTTTGAAGAATTATCGAAATATGTCGACTTTTTCAACTTGATTACCTACGATTTTAGCGATAACAAGCTAACTCATCACTCCCCTCTGCATTCAATTAGCGAGGGAGACGACAGCGTGGAATTCTTGGTTCGATTACTTTTGAAATCCGCCCCTGCTGAGAAAATCATCGTTGGAGTCGGAGCTTTTGGACGCACATACCAGCTGGAAGATAGCAACAAATTCGACATTGGAGCCAGCATCGTCGGTGAAGGAGCAGGAGGGCCTGTTTTGAACCAAAAGGGATTCATGGCTTATTACGAGGTACGCATCGTCTATTTTAAGCCATTGCTTTTCTGCTCACTGTTCTACATTGCTTCCTTGCCCTAAAGTTCATTTGTTGTGTATCCTATCCATAAACTTTCTCATTTTGCAGGTTTGCTCGTTCTTAGACCAGCCAAATACTACCTTAGTGTGGGACAATGGTAAGTTTGGGTTTCATCCAAACCTCATTAATTATCAGCTCGATTGCATTCAGTATGATGTAGCTGTGACTCCCTTGTTAATTTTCACATTGTAACATCTACAGAGCAATCAGTCCCCTTCGCCTACAACGACAACCAATGGATTGGTTTTGATGATGCTCGATCCCTCAAATCCAAGATCGAGTGGCTGCGAGAGGAAGGTCTGGGAGGCATTTTTATTTATTCCATGGACCTGGACGACTTCTCAGGCAACGGATGTGGCGGTGGAAAATATCCGCTGTTGAAGAGCGTTCATCAGGACATGAAAGGTTACCGCGTCGCCATGAGTTACGAAGGACCTTACGAAGGAACCGGAGGTGGTCCGGGAGGAAACAAAAAGCGTGATCGTAAGTTGCGCAACCACAGCGAATTACATAATGCAATCCATAATGCGGTAGGCACGGCTGAGCAGACGTAGTCAACACGTAGAAGTACCAGCATAAAAGATTACTCCGAGAAGTGGATTGCAGAAAACTACACTTGTCACATAGAGGTGGATGATTGCCACCGCAACCGCAAAGATCTGTGGGCCCGTAGCAAAAGTTGAGCGCATATTACGCTACGATCCCAGCGCACTTTCTCCAGACACAAGTGTCACTTTCCCTACTGAGCCGTGCCATCGTAAGAGATGAATTTCGAGGGAATTGAAGAGAAAGATGATTTGCTTAGCCGTTGAATACTGTGCAAATATTACATTTGGTAATGGAACTTTGTGATGTGGAAAACTTATGACTTGACTATTTACTTTTCAGCCAACGAAATAACCTGCGCCGAGGAAGACGGTCACATCTCCTACCACAAGGATAAGGCAGACTGTACGAAATATTTCATGTGCGAGGGAGAGAGAAAGCATCACATGCCATGTCCGGCACAGTTAGTATTTAATCCGAATGAAAACGTGTGCGATTGGCCAGAAAACGTTGAGGGGTGCATGACCGCCATATCTGCATGAAGCGTTGCGAGTCCTCTTTCGCCGATCTGATATTTGTATGTCCGCTATAAATTGTGAATATGTATAAGTTTTAGTTAGATTAATTCCTCTGCCGAACCAACATCCGTTAACTAATATTAGTAGAGTCCAATCGGAAACCACGAGGCCAAGTTTTTACGATGACACCCTTTTTGTTGGAGCTCATGATTGCGCCGACGGACGTTGTACCTTACGAAAAATTACTCGATAATTGTTTATTATACAAGAGAGACCATCTCGCATGTTCTTTTTTTATTCAAATACTTTTTATGTAAGTGTGAAAACTGTACACCGGTAAGGAGTTGTATGCCTCACAATGATCATTGCCAAACGAGAGATGTAACTCAACTCAACCAGCCACCGAAAGCCGCATAACATAGTTTCCAACCCTTTAAAGTGCATTTTGGCAAGGAGGAGCCACGGACGAACTGGCGAACCAAAAGAAGTATGGGGAAGAAAAAGGCTATTACTGTCTCACAAGCAGAACCATGTGCCTTGGTTGGCCAAAGTTGGATTTTTTATGAACGGAAATTGTGACAAGAATCAGCTCCGCAAGCGGCCGGTGGTTGATTGAACTAATAATATAATTGAACGGAAGCTATTGTGCTTGACTGGTGCCGAAGTGATGCGTGATGGAAAGACATGGTTTTATTATTCCCTCTCATTTGTGATAGCTACAAGTTGATAGTATTAGCAATTACTTGAATCGCTTACATAGTTGTCTCGAAGTGTGAGTGTTAAATAAGCTATCAGAAACTTATAGTAACGTTCTTACATTTGTATAAATACCAATTAAGCTGGCTTTCCACCTACAATGTACGCAGCCGCCATGAGTGCTGGAGCCAAAGGAGCTGCAGCATGCTCAGTCTGTGAGCATGCTGCAAACGTTTCCGGGTTGCGGGGCTTCGCTGTTGATTGCTGCGAGCGTGCGCGAGCCGAATCTTAAGTTAAATGTATTACGCAGCTATACAACAGCTTTTACCAATCCACCCACCCTGAGTACCCAGAAACGCACACCTGAACGAAACCATTTATCGTAGTAAGTTGTAAAAAAGTACCTTTACTGTAATACCTGATACGTGTGATATAGAAAGTTTGTGTATTTTTCCTGGATAAAGCTGCCCATTTTGCTTACAAAGGCATCAAAGTCTACAATCCTTCAGACTAAACGCAAGTCCCACATACCATCACCAACAAGTATATCGAGACAAAATGCATGCATGTTGCTGCATCTTCATCATTTCGCCATTAAATCATTTCATCCATAGTGCATTTACACAGATTCGCTCAACACTCTTTTTAGCTCTCGCATGTACGACTCCGTTCATGTCCTGCTTCATTCAGATACAACCCAACGAAGACTTACATCACAACCTTATTTGACCAGGTAGGCACGGAGGACCAGGCAGTGAGTCAACTCTCGTTCATCACTTTGGGCATCATCTCTCACCTGAAAAGGGTGAGAGGTGTAAACCGGAGCTTGCTAGTTCGATGAAAATAACCGGACGCATTTGCTGCAATGTGGTCGACCCTTGCTCTCCTTCCATCTCTTTGAACAATAGAGAAAAGGGGTGCAGTGACAAAAGGATTAGTCCAGCGTTTGAGTACAGCACCGTGAACAGTATGTGATGCCTAATATGTTGTCATCGTGAAAAGGATGTGGTAGCCTGTTCACTTCCAGGTGACAGAACTGCAAGAGGATGTTAGTGACTGCGGTGTAGAACATGAGCAACACCTGTGCACAGGCAGTTCAACCAGAATATTCGTACTTTTCAGCCATCATAATTGCCAATAGGCAACAAGAGGGCCCAGGTAGACAGAATGCAGGACGGAGGTGGCTATATATTACCGTATGTTTAAGCATCTCATCTCATCTCTCTCGTGTAAACATTGGATGTGCTCGACACTTGAACAGCATTTTGTTTCCGTGCATATTTTTAACCAGGTGAGACACCCTTGGGTTTCGACAATAATGCATATGGGCAGCATACTCGTCGGTGGGAGGCTTGGCTGTGCATTTCCATACATGTTTAGGGTTGTATGGAGTCGGCCGAGGATCTGCTTAAGCTGTCATCGTCAAATGCTGCACTGCTAGCAGGATGATGCAGCGGGGCTAGTGACAATGCAAATGGAGCATCTTGTTGCTTCGAGTTGACTCACGGTGAGAGTTCATCAACATCATCGGTGTGAATATAAAACACAATAGGTGGGTTTCGTGGAGCAATTTGTGGCTTTGATTGTAATGGAATTGTTGCACAGTTAGTATTATAACCGTGTAGTTAAATATTCATTAAGGTGTAGCTAAACAACTTGCTCACCGTCTTTCTGCTCCTCCCATCACGGTTTTACTGGTTAAGCACGGTGCCGAAAAGTAAATAAGAGCATTTTTGCAGTGTAAAGATCTGATCAGTGTCACCAAAGCCGATATTGTCAATTGCCTGTCAACTCTTCCGTTCAAGCGTTGCCGAAGGAATCCACGATCGGTTGTGGAGTTAATAGCAGGAACTAATTGTGCAATTGAGTTTTTTGCATCGACAACTGTTCAATTTGCGAATGAATCACTTCGCTGGATTCATTCCACGTTATACTGCGAGCAATAAAAACACCCATTGGATCTGAGGAACAATACGCCAGAGCAGCTGGAAAATGATTATTGCTAAGTAAACAAGTGACACATCACACCACGTTAGCTCCGATTGCCTTTAGTGGGTAGAATTGAAATCGAGCCAAGTCGAACTTGATAAATGCGTAATGTAGCCTGCGAATTATTCGTCAGTGACTGCCAAAATTTTGGAGGCGTGTTTGTTTTAACCGGCGAGTAAATTCAAGTGATATGCTTGCTGCATTACCTAAAGTGCACTTGTTGACTGGAATACTAGGGAATTCTGAATCAATAAACGGAACAGTTGTCGGATTCCTACCGTGTATACCGGTGATGTACTGACTATCCTGCATGGTAAGTTGGGTCGGAAGCAGCATAAAATTGCATGTGTTCATGGTGGCTTCTGCGGTAATATAACAATAGTGCACTTTAATTCGATGAAACACGTCATTCCGGCTTTGAGGTTTGTTTTGTTGTGAGAACCGTTGTGGAATTAGAGATTACTTTGAGCGAGAGGCTGCAGCAACCAATAACCTGCTTGTTAACGACGGTTTTGCTTGGAGTGAAAATGAATTACTTAAACTCGGGGTGGTATATAATAGTAGCTAGAATCGCTTTAATTTAATAGAATGATAAGGACATAATGCTAATTTATTGCTTTGCTACTCACCGAATAACATTGTTACATATTGTGCTCATTTGTTGCAGTCCGTGGTTATGGGAAGGCTGGGGCGTATAGTTAGTCCTCCGAAATCAGTGGATGTACATGGGCAATGATGGAAGATAATTTAACAAGTACGACAATAGACATTAGATGATTCTGTGTATGGCATCATGTAACTGATCCTATGATTTCGTCCATTTCAGATTACCAAAAAATGCTTAAGTTTATTCGAGGGAAAGGTCCTGGAAGTCATTCTATTGACAGGGCAAAATTCCAGAAGGATTTATATGCGTTCCGAAAAGTGAGCTAAGCTAACTACGTGTGGGAGCTTTCGTATGATATTTGATGCAAGGCTCGTTGGGTTGTAAAATTGTGCTTTTGTTTTCAGCTTATCACACATGGGTTCCTATCGAAACCTACTGCCTTTAGTTATGATCCTGTATTGAAACTAATCGCCATTGGCAACAAGTCTGGCGCTATCAAGGTGTAAGTTATCCTGAATAATATTAGCAAAATATTCATGATCAGCTAGAGTAAATCCATTTTGCAGTAACTGATTCTTGTTGTGTATTTTAGACTCGGTCGACCTGGCGTCGAATTTTCTGGTCAGCATTTAAATGATGAGGTTGCAATAACTAAAGTCGTCTTCGTACCAAAGCAGGTGAGTTCCATAGAAATACTGGCGGCACAACATTACCATGACAACATCAGTAGTTTTACAAGTCTTCTATGTATGTTTCAGGGCCATGTGATTACGCTAACGGAGGACAATTGTCTGCACTTGTGGCAAATCCGTAGTGGCAGTGGAGCATCACTGCTGTTCATCAAGTCGTATCCGTTAGACGGAAAGTAAGGAACGGTTTTACTCTAATTTTCCATCTGTTTTTGTTGCTGGTGCAAATAAACATGATTGTGAGGTAAAACAGACCCATTCCTGTAGAAATAGTTAGAATAATTTGGATTTCGATTTTTGTAGAATCAAGAAAATTTCATGCTTGTGCGTCAAAGAGAACCAAACTGAAGTTTACGTTGGCACAGAAGGAGGCAATGTTTACACTTTAGATGTGGCTAAATTTGAACTGACTGATCAGGTTATATATTTGGACGTCGTTTTACAAAAGTAAATCCCTGACCAGTTGCTCGATTTTGCTTATTTAGTATTTACCAAAGAGTGTTGTACCTGACTGCTACAAGAGTTTTTTCATTTATTTCAGTGCACCGGAGAACTTTAAAATCAATCCTGGCGCAGTTGAAGCAGTAATCGAAGTACAAGATGATCTGGTGATTGGATATGAGAGAGGCCTAATCACAAAATGGAGCCGGAAACTGAATAAGGCTTTGAAATATTATGTCCAGAACCAGCAGCTTGAATCGTTGACGTTGAAAAGCAACAATGAAGTTGTATCATCACATAATGATGGTTCCTATGTTATATGGGATTTAGAAAAGGAAACCAATCAATCAAAAACTGTCTACGGGCCATATCCCTGCAAAAAAATTAGTAAAATTCAAGTCGAAGGCGAGCTCATCGCTTTCAGTGGTGGACTACCGAGAGCCAGCGATGGAGATCATCATAGTGTTAGCGTTTTATCCGGAACCAAACATGTTGTATTTGATTTGACGAGCAGAATTATTGACTTCGAAGTAATTGAAAACGGTGGCGCAATAATTATATTGGCGGAAGAAGAACTTGTTGCAGTAGATCTATCACAGGATGATTGGCCAGTATTTAGGAATCCATACCTAAATTCGATTCACCCGGTCGCTGTTACTTGCTTCTATTACTGCCCTTTGAGCAAAGAAATTGATCTATCTGGTGGACTAGATGAAACAAAATATTCTTCCAATGTAAGTCTGTTAGGACAATGAACAATGAAAAGTATTCTCGAACAAAAGTGAAACAGTTATAATTCCTTAAAGTCATTTTGGACTAAAGTGATGGTTTGTTTTACAGGAATGGCCTATCAAAGGAGGAGAGTTTACTGAAGGCACGAGTAATGCCGAACTATTTATTACTGGCCATGAAGATGGGTCAGTGCGTTTTTGGGAGACGAAAGGATCTCAGATGATGCTACTGGCCAAGTTCAGCTTTGGAACTTTGTACAAAAATGATGATGACGATATTGGGGAAAGTATTCAGGATGACGAAGAAGAGTGGCCACCCTATCGAAAAGTATTTACTGCGCGCAAGGTTATTATTTCCGAATCATATAGCGGGGTTTTAAATTCATGTTTGGAATATATTTAGGTAGGAACATTTGATCCGTTCTCTGATGATCCTCGCCTAGCTGTCAAGAAGCTTCTTTTTTGTCCAAAAACTGGATACTTGACGATTGGAGGAACAGCTGGGCAACTCCTGGTTGTTAATACAAAAGTCAAGGATATTGACGGTGGAAAAGTCGACACTGTGAACCTTGTTGCCGAAAACTTTGTTTGGAAAGGACATGAAGCGCTAAAGTACAATAAACTGCAAGGGATGCATGCTGTTTTGCAAATTCATCCGCCGGCTGCAGTCACAGCTTTAGCTTTAGAAGGCCCTTCTGGATTTGTAGCTGTAGGCACTGGTCACGGGTTGGTCTTGTATGACTTCATCGGTAAGCGTGTTCTATATAGTAAGTCTACATTGAATCCAAGTGATGTGATGGCCAGTGGAGACGTTGGTATGTCAAGGCGGAAAAGTTTTAAAAAAAGCTTGCGTGAAAGCTTCCGTCGGTTAAGAAAAGGCCGCTCTCAAAGAAACATGGACAACGGCAGAAGGTAACTTCTTGACTTCTTGACGCCCTGAAAAAGTCATCATGATGTATTTTATCAAGCAGCTTGATTTTCAAAAGGTTTTATTCATTTCCAAGTACTCAAAACTTAAATCTGTTTCCAGTCCAACCTCAGCTGCTGCAGCTGCCCAAAAGCCTGTGGAACGAGCCATTGAAGCCCGTTCCAGTGACGATGCTATGTCTTCCATGGTTCGGACTCTATGTTTTGCAAAAACGTACATTATAAGCTGTAAGCCAAGACGTCAGGTTCTGTTTGCCATTTTAATTAAAAAATACCATAACATTTTCTGATGGGCAAACCTTTATTTTACAGTTCAAGCCACCACTCCAACACTGTGGGTTGGCACCAACGCTGGTGCAGTGTATGTGTTTTGCATCCAAATGTCGGAATCACGATCCGACATTACTTGCCTTCTAGGTAAGGAGATTCAGCTTAAACATCGTGCTCCGGTGCTTTCCATACTTGTCCTCGATAGTCAGTCATCTGCTGTAGAGAGTTTCAATCCCAGTAGTGGAAGTCCTCCACACCGAGTGCTAATTGGGTCTGAAGAGCAAA
The DNA here is from genome assembly GCA_009872375.1 of Sminthurides bifidus. Lineage (NCBI taxonomy): Eukaryota > Metazoa > Arthropoda > Collembola > Symphypleona > Sminthurididae > Sminthurides > Sminthurides bifidus. The sequence goes on from VRMD01000221.1 coordinate 10,433, forward strand.
TCAAGGTACCTTTTTTTCAATCCTATGTCAGTGATACGTAGATATGCTCGATTCATGAACAATTTTACCACCTAACTATTGTTTACCTATGCTAACACCAGCAATTATTTTTTCAGATTTTCACGCTGCCGAATCTTCGCCCATTTGGTAAACTGAAGTTGACAGCCCAGGAAGGTTCAAGAGTACGTCGTCTTAATGTCGCCTGCTTCACTTCAGTCTCAGATAATTATAGTGAAAAGTGCCTCTGCTGTTTGACAAATCAAGGTGACTTATACGTCATTACCTTACCAGACTTAAAGAGGCAACTTTCTACAAAATGCTTGCGTAGAGAAGATATCAGGTATTTATTCAAGGATGTACATCATACTCATTTTATTTCCATTTTTAAGTCACAATATTTCGAGGATTTAAAGCCATAATTTTTTGGTATGTAGTGGTATCTCCAGTTTAGTGTTCACACCGGTTGGTCACGCAATATTCATGAGTAGCTCTAGCGAGCTGCAGCGCATCACTTTATCATCCCGTTACGACTTACCTTGTTGTTCCGTCCCTGGTATTGACGGAGATGCCACTTCCGTCGACCGAAACGATTTTTCTTTGAAGGCTGAGTCGCTTGACGTATCAGGGGATATAACAATAGATGTAGTGACTGACCACATGGCTAATGCCACGGTCAGCAGTAATGATACGTAAGTTGCTGCCTCTACTTTCGTAAGACAGCTTTCAGTCTTCATAGTGAACTGATTTGATTTTGGCAAAGATAACGTAACCTGTTCTTCATTGTACTTTCAGAAATACAAATGCAGCTAGTTCAGAACGAACTGAGGCAGCAAAAAATGACCAGCCCGTTGGGCAGGTTACGAGCACGGAAGAAGTCAATGAATCAACGGCATCACCAGCTCTAGCTAATGGAGACGCAGTTGCCGTAAGTAATGACGATGCAGTGCCCCGTGAAAGTAGTATTTAGTGCCAGAGTCGACCAATTTGCGTCACATATAGTTAAGCCACACCACCGTCCTTTGAATTACGAATGCATGTATGTTAAAAGAATCAGTGCGCTGGAGTGAGATAATGGGTTCCAGTTTTGCCAGAAGCTAAATTTTAATTTCTTGTCAGAAGTATTTATGTTTGGAGAATGTTATAGTATGGTTCCGTGTTGTTGAACGCGGCTTTGCCTTTGCCATGGGTTTTGCTCGAAACTATGTTTTTGAACTAAGTGAACTTGAAACTAATATGCCGCCGATTTTCATTTATCAACACTATAATCAGATAGGCTAGAATTATATACTGAAAAAAGATTTTAGGAATTGTAACTAAACCACCGCCAATTCAGCTTTGCATATGTAAACTGCACAAGCTATTTCCATGCAACAGCCAATCCACAATCTTATTCCATTAACAATAGGAGATGTGCTCCAACTGATGTAGCTTTCACAAGTGATGTGATTTGTACTTTTCTATGCTTGGAGTGCTCCATTGCGACTTTTATCCCGTCAATCAGAGTTTAAGTGTCACTGTTATGTAGCTCTCAGCGCACGTAAGCACATGTTGACATAGTTAAATTTACAACCGCTCGCATTGTGGGTCTTTGTACAGCTTTTCATAAGGTGTGACAATAAACCATGCGATTTTGTGACAAAAATATTGATTGACTATATGTCTTCGACATTTTCAGCCTTGCATTCATATTCAACCATATTACCATTAAGTCTATATTACCGTCAGATTTGCATGCAAACAAGTTAACATCAATGAAAATTACGCACTCTATCGCGAATTCCATTCCTAGCAGCTGAAGTCCCATACAACGTATATAATAGCCTATTATACAGCTTTTGTGATATCACTATATCAGTTTGTTGCCCTTTTCGCCTTTAATACAAAGTGAACCTGAACTTGAATCCTAAGTAACAAGTCTGACAGGGTGAATAACTTCATAGTCTCATGCAGCACAATCAGCGTAGCTGGCGAATGCAGTGCCACAGTGTGACGTCCGGCTTCATCAGGTGTTCTAGAAACTCCTTCTGCTTTATACGCAATCACAATAGCAGTTTTCCCCAGCCACAAGAATATTGCAAATATGAGAGAAGTTTTTTAAGACAGAAGATTGTGTATACGCATTCGATCATCTGACGGACGATGATTCAGCTCTTGAAACGTTTACAGCCAATAGTGAAGAACGATTCTGGAGCGCGCATTTTAAAACTCTTCTATGATTTTCGCAGTCCGCAGAAAATTGATGTTCTTTCGTGTGTGACGTTCCGGGTTGGTTGTGACGGTACGCCATAAATAGTGGAAAATGTGCAAAATCTCTGATGGGTCCCGTTACGGTTAATTCTTCTTCTCTAGGAATCGTGGATTTTTAACAGTGGCTAATCAGACTGGTTGAAACGGAAACTTTTAGACGAATTTACATTATGATCTCATGGGTAATCATGAGACAAGTCCAATTGTTTGCGAAAACTGCTCATTTGGAAAAACTAACAGAGTGTCAACTTTAGTTTTCGTTACGAGCAATTTGCACATTTTCAGTGTTTCAAGATTTGTGCTTGATCACATGATCAAAATACGTCGTAGGATTGAGTAGTACTTCACGTTTCATAATTACACCTCGTACCTTGTTGTGTAAGTGTCTCGCGCTAGTTGATGAAGCTTGATTACAATGCGGGAGAGTGTTTTTACAAATATCAAACACAAGCAGTAACCTGTGTTTGAATTCTGTTACGGTACGAGTGAACTCGGTATTGTGAGTTATTTTTCCCTGCAAGCAATTCTGTAGTGATGAACTAAAATACTTGAAGCACGACACGAGCTACAAGAATTAATTCAATTATACTCGAAAAATAATCTAGCATTTGGGCCTAGTGCTCTGATCTCAAGAACATCATCACTTACTACGGAGTGACCGCTATTGCTTTGCTGTAAGATGAAAGTTGATTTGTTTGTTTCTTGCAATTAAGTAGCGAAATTATTACAACCAAAGTTTGGTCCATGTGTTTCTTATTGCAATTTGCTCCTTTCAATAGGTCAAAATGGCGAGTGCGGGCAAAGGACGTATCACCACAAATCTTGTACAACTGGCCTTGCTACTTATTTTTCTTAACCAAGATATTCCGTTGAACTACACTAACAGATCTCATTACAGTAACTTACAAAATACTGAATATGCCCTCGGGTCAAGTGGTGGCTATGCTCAATCCTATTTTCCTCGTCGAGGTTTTCATGGGCAAGACTTACATCCGAAAGCAATCGACAGCCTGTTTCCTCTTGACCATGATGATCTCATCGAGGATTGGCATGAACCAGATGTGGGAAGTCTGATCAGCCCATACCTTAGAACGGCAGACAACCTTCCGAAAAGTATACCAACGTTTCAGAATGTCACTGCTTACGTGCTGAGCAATGCAAGCACTCTGAATCTTCCAAATCCGGTCCTTCCGCGAAGATTGGATAGGAATGATTTCTTAGTTGCTGTTAATGCTGACGTTCCGGAAAGTGAAAACGTTCAGGAGGGTTTATTATCCGTCGAAACCCGCTCAAGTGCAGAAGCTGATACTGATAAGAATGACACTGACAACGAAGCAACTGAGCCTATAGGCTTTCATCTGGTCTCAGGAAACATCGTTCTCCTATCAGAAGATGGAAGCAGCCATGACGAACGATCCATAACGGCCGAACCGGTAATTTTGATGCTGTTCTTAAACATTAACTTGAGTTCGTTGCAAGCGAAGGTAGGGTTGACAAAGCAACAGATCTTAAACGAATTCCCAGTTCATCAGTGTTGTAGAAAAAGTCTAACGAGTAAGTTGTCACAAGAGGGTGCTTTGGTACCTTAAGTAGACTTCTAATCGCCGGCGGCGATAGTGAAGGCTACTGGTGTGCTAAAATACTATATATAAGGTTAGAGTAAGTCTGACTGCTACACATTGCCTGGCAAGAACACTATTTTATATTGAAGCAGGGACAGCATGAAAAACGTATTGCTTACAACACAACAAGCAGAAATGTAGCTAAAAACGCGTCCTGTTTAGGGAAAAACAGTGACGCTGCTAATTAAAGGTTTATAGATGTGTTTTTTGCATAGTATTAGATAATGCCCTTATTAGCTAAGCCGTGTTCGTTAGTATGAGACTCTCATAAAGTAATATGTATAATGGATACTATTGTCACTGTACAATAGTACTGCAGAAAGAGGAGTAGAGAAAAAGGGAATTTGTCAAATGATGGCACAGGATGATACACTGTGAAGAAAGTGGGTGCGCTATGAAACTTTCTAAAAGGGAATGCAGGAGATGATTTTCTTTCCATCTTTGACACCGCAGCGGGTATGCGTGACAGATAAGAAATATTGATGCGGGGTAATAGTTCGTCTATCCATAGTAGGATGATTTGTGAGGAGTTGAAATTGGGATCATTGTATGACAAAGTCTAAGAATGTCGCATTATGTTCGCAGTGGATAGAGCCGCCTTTAAAGTCACTGTACTTTTAACCTCTACTCACCCTAGGATAGTATATATTTGATGCGAATGTCATTTGTCTTCCCATTTCTGACAACAAAACGACGTTTATTCTGTTCCCCATGCTGAATAGGTGTAAGCAGATAGATTCTCTAAATTGTTGTAATCAGTGTTATCTCGAAGGTTTGCGCGTGTTTTCAGGCATGAATAGTTTGTGCCTGAAGCATGCATGTAAGCGTATGCTTACGCGCATTTTATTGGTCCTGCGATACGTATGATCACTGATCTCTCAATAGCATTCCGATTAATTACCCCCGATTCATTCGCTACCTGCAAGGAGTTTCAGGTTGCAAATAAAAACGTGGCAATGCGGGCTGTTAATAATAATAAGGGCAAAGAGTTGGCGGTATCTCGTGTACACTTCATGGGCTCTAACAACAAAAGGGATAACCTGTTGCTGGACAAATCTTTTCGGATGACCGCGGTGGTTAATTTCAAGGAACCCCAAAGCTTCGGGAAAGTGTTTACAGAAACGAAATTTATGATTTATGATTTATGTTTTTCCAGTTTCTGGTATCATTAAGAAGGCTCAACGACGACTTGTCACAAGATACTAATACCACACAAAGCAGTGATGTTGCGGTGGGAGAAACTAGCCTTGCGGCAAGTATGCAGATGGACGACAGAGTCTTGCGTTCGGAGTACTCTTGGCCATTACCTGTTCAACCTGATGATTCGGAAAGTTTGTGGGCACAGCTACGCAATGATGTAGAACAATATGATGAAGATTTCTCTCTTGGATTGGCTTTGCATGATGACTTTTTGGAACTGGGAGTTGTAAGTTTGCATTTTACACTCTTCGTATCGTATATAAGTCATATTTTTATCTTGAGAATGATGTTACCTAAAATGGCTTGAAAAAATTTTTCTCTGTCTTTAGGACCCAAGTTTTGCGGAAGAACTTAGTTTTGGTTCTGATGAAGAGGAAATGCTAATACGGCCCTCAGATTTGCATGGTAAGTGATTGAAATATTATTTGCTTTATAAAGGGGTTAATTCTTGATGTAGTGCTCTTAATTGGCCATTTGACTCTGGTTATTTAATCCACCGAAAACTATATTGCTTTGGTCTACGAAAAGAGTTGGTAGACTCCAAAAATCCTAACTTCGACCTTTTTCCTTGAGAGTCTAGCCTATCATAGGAATATTGGCAATATTGCATCATTCCTTCGCACTTAATTTCATTGGGTTAGTGCTACAACTTAAGACGCCGTATCTCCAGCGTAATCATCAAAGGAAATTAAAACCTGCATAAGGGAAGTTCAACTGATACCTGCACTCTACTTGTACATCCAAATGAAACAAAAATATGACAGCTTAGCATCATTTTTCATACGTGGCCTGAAGTTGCCGGCAAAAGGATGAAGAGGTTTCTGGAAACTTTAAGTAAACTGTGAATTTGGATATGATGCAGGTAACATCAGAAGCCGATACAGGCACATATTCAAGCGTATTTGAACCAGGGAAGATTTTATTGCTTCGTGTTTAAATGATTTTTCATGGTAGGGTCAGGTCACCTGGCGTTCTCTTTGATTCTGTCATAATTTCTGTTATATGATTAATGATGAGTCAGTCATAACGCACCCTTGTCTTTTTTCTCAACAAGACTGTGCATGTAGGTGTTGCTTAGTTACTTCAGTTTGAAATGCCGACCTTTTCCAAGAACAGGAAAGGTAAAAGTATAGAATAGTCTTGACCATATGTGGGGTAAAACTAGGGGTGTCGTTGGCCCTTTTGTAAATAACTTAAGCTGAAGAGGACAATATCGGGCAAACGTGGAACGGTAGACCATGGAATGCTTAAATTACAGATCTAGTCTCACAATTTACATATGAGAAGTCAAAATCTGGAATGATGGCTTCGGATTTGTGAGTCCTGGCGCTAGCTGTTATATGTGAATGTGCGCAAGAGAATGGGAGTATGGAAATTGTTGAAGTTATTTTATTAGAGTGAGGATACATCATTCTCGTCGCACCCATCCTTGACATGACTTGCATTCTTCAATCGAGTTTGATGCTCCGTATTATTCGTGAAGTTAGTCCCGATCGAGCGAGGAACATCTCTCATATCGCTCATCACATTGGACCTGCATGCTTGAAATGGCTTCTTGTTCTTTTTTAAAATAATGTGGGCATAAGCTTAGCCTGGAGGAGCCGAGGATTTGATCATTCCGGTTCTGTTACAAAATCTGAAACGACCCGTTTTCACATCCGGGAATACGATTTCTAAGCATGGCTTTCCGAGTAAACATGAATTAAAGTATCATTTATTACTAGTCCGTGAAGCATTCGAGTGTGCAGATGGCAGGCCGTGTCGGATTCGGTCTAGTATGTGTCCTCCAATTCAAGCACGAGGTACTATTGCCACTGGTTTTTTAAGCACCCTGAAAGGATGAAAGATATTTTTCTGTGTATCTTAATCTCAAAATTTTGTTCGAAGTATCATGGTCTTTCTTTCGTTGGGTTTGGCAAATACCTATGAAGCATAAATTCCTACAATGCAGGTCTGAGTGAACTTAAGCATAGCATAGGATATACCAGCTTATGGAACCTGAGATTTATTATGTAATGAGTATTTTTACGCATTGGATAGATGAATTCCAGTATTAATTAAATTTGATAGCATCACGAATTTAGGGCAAAGTGCAAAAGAATTAGGTTACGTATTTGCATCATTCACGTAGGTTGCTTGATGAATCACTTTTACTTGGTTATTGTGTTAAGTGTAAATAGAAAGAAGTAGTTGGTATCGTAGTAGTCGTAGTAAATAGATGAGAAGCATTTTGTTTGTAGTTTGCTACGACTCATTCTTAAAGTTTGTCTTTGCATACTCAGCATGAGAAAGCTGCTGACAAGTAACAAAGAATACGCAACGTAATAATGACAATGACTTCAGATAGTCCTGTGGTGGCGTTTGGTGTCTTCCTTGTATGAATCTCAGGTTTTTCGAGAATCGCCCTGACCATCCTGATGTTGATGAGACAGCAAGTATGAAATGAATTTCCGTAATTTCAGTCACCGCACAAGCAGAAGCGGTTGAATGAGTTAGCTTTGCACCACCAGTTGATTCATGCAGTCATGCAGGTACTTCCCCAATCAAGACGGTGTTTTCGCTGCGCTGAAAGTTATGAGCGAGCAGATTATAACGTCAAATTTTTGTCCCCAAAATTACTGCAAAATAACCTGAAACAAAAAATTGCACAAGTTCAACCCTACACGCCACTGGGCAAGTATGCAAGTTTGCTAACGGGCAAGTAGCCAACATTACCTCTGAAATCAGTAAGAAACGCGTATCGTATTTGGTGGAGGAGCATGATTTTGAAAAACTTTAAACATATTTTAAGTGGATAAGCAATTGATGCTTATAAACATTGCAAGTTGTCATGACTCAGGTCTAATAAGACCTTGCCAATGGGCCAGTTTTCAGAATATCTGCTCTAAACGATATTTTGGGGCAAGTATGAATTCATTCACAAGTCATGGAAATTGTTGATCGTTGAGAACAATCAAGATACTATGTGATGACATGACCTTCTGTACCTATAGCATATATCATTTTTTTTACCTTTCTTCAAATTAAGATCGCAGCAACCAACAGGGCATAGTAAGGTTAGCCATCTCCTCTGGTCAATTTATCAAAGCTAATTTGCGTCTGCAAATGATAGCCCTGCTCTAAGGTGTTCTTAAAATAATTGAAGGCATCAGTTTTTTACATAATAAGGGAAACATAGCAGAAGTTTATTGAAGCTGTTTTTAATTCCTTGCTCATTCAATATGCATGAACTGAATCGGGAGGATAGATGGTTTAGCTAGATAGCTAGTAGCCTAGCTATAGCTACAGCTAGTAGTAGTAGCTGTTAAGCCTATAATGTTTTCGCAGTTGTTTATTTTGATTAGCAACAAATTTCAACTCTATCAGTCAATCAAGTGCGGTCACCTGTGCGCACGGCAGTGCAATGCCGATAGAGCAGCTTTCCAGTGCAAACCTTTCATGTCACGACTTCTGTTCGTTTGAAGTTTATCATTTCAAATCCTTTTACTTCTAAAAAAACTTTTTACGTCCAGAACTTGTTGGGTAATAGTTTTGGACCATTTTTAGGATAAAAGCCGTCGAAACGGCATTCTTGAGCTTAAAAGCCTCACATTAAGCAGATTGTTGTGCTGGTCTCAGTAAAGTTCTTTAGAGCGTAACATTGTGTAGAAATCAAATTCAAGTGGGATAGAATTAGTGCGAGAGAAACGTGCCAGAAAAGTTTGAGGTGCTGATGCTAGGCTTTGTCTATGATGAACATGGGAGTGTGAAGATTGAATAATAGTTGATTCGGTTTGGTAAATTTGGTTGTTATGAAAGCATTAGCGGGTTATCAAAATTGCTAGGCTGGGAAGAATCGTAATTTATGATCTCCTCGAGAGCATGAAAAGTAACTCAAGGGACACACCTTGAGTCGAAGCACTTAAGTTGTTGTTGAGCATTTTGTGAAGGATGCATGGAAGGAAGGAAGCAAGGAAACAATACGAGGCGATCATTATGAAAGCGAGGGCTGTTTCCTCGTATGCCATTTGCCGTTGCAGAATAATTTCAAGCTCATATTTTCAACCTTCAGCATCTAACTGTACGCCGGCTGGGACTTAGTATAGTTGCGCTTTTGGTTACAGAATCTTTGCCTACACACAAAAGCGCTGCCTTATAGACTTTGTGTTAGTACATTGTGTGGAGTGGTGGCCTCGTAATAAGTTGTGCCCTTTTGTCAACCATGCAGTGTGAAAGTTAGTCTTTAGGAACGAGTATTTTCGGTGTTTAAGGACATGGAGTGGATGCAATGGCATCCTAAGACATGTTTTAGGAACACATTACCTTCTATGTTCTTACTTATCTAGAAAGATTCTAATTAGAACGGAAATTAAGTTTGAAAAATTGAGACGCTGCTTTATGCCTCGGTGAACAAGTACCGAACGCGGACCCAGCAGCTCTAGGAAGGACATGCGTTGATGAAAAGTGGAAAGGCTTTTGAAAAGTTAAAAAGGAAAAGTCAGGAGCCATTGATAGGGTTATGTGTTGCTGTTGTGCTAGGAGACATATGGGGATTAGTTTTGAAAAATGAGTATTATGAATTTGTTCGGCGATGGCGTGCGTATGGGGATGACTCCAAGGGTCTGGCTGGAAAAGCGTTTGTGAGCTGGCCGATAAACTGTAGCTAATCTGCTGTATTTCTTTTGGGATTTGATGGGCAATAGATGATGGAATATGGAGGTTGAACGCCGGGATGAAAGTGGATGTTCGGGATGGTTTGGAGCGGCGTGAATAGATGAGTGAAAACTGTTTGGTCATCTCCGTGGCATTGTTGAAGTTGGGTGAAAACAATGAGCGTATAGAGATTGGTTCTAGTTTGGTATACAATGAGCTTTGGAAGGCCCCATGGTGCGTACGCGTTTTTTATGTGGGATGCGATATAATCTGTGGAAATCGGTTTTTATCTCACATTTGAACTATAAGGAGTCCCTCTTCAGAATGCTAGAATGCGGGAGCAAACTGGTGTTGTAAATGAGTTCCGTGAAGGTATCGTTAGTACATCTGTATTTTATAGGCGTTTTCATCCTATCAAAACAGATTCGGATTTAGATTTGATATGTAATCGGCGATGCTGATACTTACTCGAAATACTGACTGAGTGACGGCTGGGTGGTGTGTACCTCCGGTGTCTTTATGCAGGAAGATCAATTCAGTATTGGCAACGGCATGATGGACGGGACAAAAGCCTGAGCTATGAGAAGTCTGACTCTGTGAATGTCACTGATTGAGAGATCGAAAGATAAAATTAACTGAATATCGTTTAAGACAAGAAAGGAAGTCACAATAGGAAAATGTCTTCTATCAAACTTTTTATTATTCGAATGGAATATTGATGTTGACAAAAATTATTTCTGATTGTTGCAGCGGAGCTTCCAGAAACCCCCGATGGAACATCACGTACAGCAGCTGTAGGAGCATCTTCTTCTGAACTTATTCTTGACAGTTTCATCCAAAATGCGGAATCTAATGCTGACTGGACAAATGAAGTTGAGGACGCTGCTGTCGCTTGGGAATCTTTTTTGGGTAAGTTTCTTTCGGTAAGATGCGGTAATAGTATGGTTTGATAGCTGCTGTTTTTCGACGGGCCTTGTAAGACTGAAGGTAGACAAATTGTTTTTGCATCCTACAAATAGCGTAAATGAGAAAGTCTTGAATCGGGTTTTGAAGGTAGAAGTTACATTCAGGTCGTTACAGTGCAAAAGCTATACATTTCAAGCGACAGGTGTTTTCATTTTCCAGATGGTCTCAAATCTGATGTCGGTAAGATTCGGTTGAATTTGGCATTCCCATCTTGGTGTCAGTGGTGCCTTGTTATTGTTCTTTTTCTCATTGGTTACCTGTTAATTGTCAGAGTAAGAGTGAAATTCTGTCCTTACAAAGTAAGCTAGAGCATAGGGATGAAGAATAGTTACAAAATAAGTTACAAAGGTAATGCTTAAACTCGGGACAGAATAAAGTGAAGTAAAAAACTATCTGAGAGGATGATGAGAACAAGTCTACCAGACAAGGTAAATGAATGTGGCTTACAAAGCTGTGTTAGATCGAGGTTAGGCCTTGGCTCTGCGATTTTGTTATACGTAGAAGAATGACTAGGCGAATTTCATAACCAGTAACACTCGGTTGAAACGGACAGTCTCACTCCACGCAGCACATATCCCAGCATGAGGCGAAATGCCCATGGCAGTTTATAATCAAGCAGGAGAAGATGCATTCAAGAAGAGTTAAACTATCTTTGTGGGCTTTTTGACGCGTCTGATCTGATTGAACAAAGCCGGACTGGGAATTAAAATACTTTATGCAGTTTGAAGTCAGAATATATTGTGTACTGCTGCGCGCAGCTCTGAAGTTTACCTTTGTGATCACTGTCAAGCGACATCCTGATGTCTTGGGTTATAAAAATTATAAGCAGGAACTACAACTTCCACTGTTCCAGCTTCAGATTATAATATTATCCCACATCACAATTGTCATTATACGATACTTGTTGATCCAAGTATTTCTTAATCATAGAGTAATAGTATCTTTTCCATGCAGTCCATGCGTCGTAAATCCGTCAACGAAATGTTATTCAACTAGATTGCTTGCTAAATAATTCTTGAATTAGGAAGCACCTGTTGATCTCAGTGAATCATAAAGGGAAATGCTGTTCGAAGAGACTCGTGTGCTGGCTCAAACGAAACGAAAAATATCCCGAACTTACAGGTTTATGACAGTTTGCTTGAGCCGGAACCTTGTTGCTGCTAATTATTATGCATTTTGCCAATTTTGTACTTCGGAGTATTTGCAATTGTTACGAAATGAAGATTTTGTAAGTACTAAAGGAGCAAGTAGTTGGTCATCTGTACAATATTCTAAAGGCGTGTATCTCATATATTTAGCATCGTTGAAGATTCAATTCGATGCATAGGCGGCAGGTGAGGATGAAGATGAGGGATGCAGTTGCTGCTCGAACATTTGTAGACAGTAATAAATTTTGTTGGACGTGAAGAACACCCCGGGGTTGCACTTGGAGTTGGGATTGGTTGCGTAAGTCTACCACCCCCTGATATACCCTCCATTGTACTTCATTCATTGGAGAGATGAATGGTCTGTAGCCGGAGAGAAAAGAGGGAAATTGAGCAGGGTTGGATGATTGTTCACATCCTAGGGACAAACTTGAGCATGGAAATTATTCACAAGCCTGAATTTAAACTGTTGCCAGTCTACAGATGACTAGGTTCCTGTTTAAGCGCTGTTAATATCAGTCACTTACTGACTGAGCCGTACATAAAGTTCCTTCCTGAATTGCTAGTAGCATTTTCGTTTTTGAAATGTGTGAATCTGTTTCCCCTGTCCAGCTACGTTATTCAAAATATTTGGTCACAAGTATCTAATATTATCTCCATCTAAAAGTTCTGAACATATCAAGTTACCCGAGTGTTAAAATCTAGTGCTGTTTCCGCAGTGTACTAAATGCGTGCGTTGAATGAAACATCTAGGATTCACTGATAGCTTACCGTATTTGTGCCGTGTTGTGTGATTTGTCCGAATTTTTTGAATGCCAAGATTTGGAGCATAGTTAAAGTGCTGAAAGAATCATTTTAGTTGGAAAACTTCTGTCATTCAACTCAGTCTCTACCCGGGTAAGACTGGTATCATTTTGCTATTTCTGTATTTCGAATCCAAAAGGTTTTAAATACAGTAAGTAACGGTTACAAAGGGTGCAAAGAAAATATTCGCGCATGCCGTAATTCTTGGGTACGAGTCATGAGGTGAGCCTGTCTAAATATTTACGAGAATATGAACTAGAAAAGCATGGAAGTCGTATTTTGAGTCGCTTGACGTTATCTGATGAAGTTGTCGAGAGCGACCGGCGAGATACGGGGTTGGAAAAATTAGTAGATGATTCAATTCAGGAAGGTAAGAATTGGGATTCACCGCGCGGTCCTAAGTTTCATGTACATGTAATCAGTGGAATTGTGTGTGAGCACAAAAACCTGACAGCTGGAGTGATAGACGCGATAAAATGTCAGCTAATGTCAAAGAAGTAGGCTCGTCTCATAAGTCTTCATTCAACCCTTCCGTCAATGCATTGTTGTTTGTTCGTGCCCTATGCCCACTTTTGTTTTCGTTGCGAGCTCCTGTACTTCTTTGTATGTGTGTGTAGTTATTTGTTTAATTTAATAGGTACTAGCTTTAGTCCAGAGTAGCGCTCTAGCAACAAGCTGGATCAGAAAAGCACAGCTTCGTTAATCCGTGTGTTTCCCAGACAGAGACTTTTGACTGTCCGTTTTGAATTTTGGAGTGAACATGCACAAATGAATAAGAAGCTTTTATTCAAAATTCTCATCAGTATCAAGATCATGCTATAAGTATTTGACTAAAAAGTTATAAAATATGGCATATTTTACCCAACTTGAAAATTCACCTGTCATAGTGAGCTAGAATTGTTGCCTTATCAAATCATAGCAAGGTTTTTAAGCCCAGTATATGACTGAAACTGACTGATCAGACACACCTCCGCTGGTATTTTTGAAGTTAACTGATAAATATGATTCTCTTTAACTGTTTACCTTCCTCTTAAAGCTTATGTGGACACTTCATTAGATCGTTGCTGACAGAGTATACAACAAACGACTGTCTAAACAACAATACTCCTTATTACAGCTACCAAGATAAAAATTTGTATCCTTTTGAAAGCGTTTATGCCAAGAAATGCAGATGGGCAAAGGTGTCAGATTCAGTTTTAGAATTTTACGAAACCTTTTTCTCATATTTAGCAAGTAACAAATAATGTTTTTTGTTTTTTAGATGAATTGGAAACAGAAAGTGGAACTCTAATTTTAGATTCCTGTGAAGGCGCGACTAGTCTACCGTTGGATGAAACCTCAGGACCTCTAGTTGCAGGCGACTCCCTTTCTTGGGATTCCTCAGATTCGGTAAGAACCAATCATAATCAAATTAATTTCTCACATTTGTTGTTAAAAATGAGTAATTTCAAAATAAGTTTACCTGCTATCAGTAGAGAATATGCTTTATTTGGAATTATTTACGTTTTTGGTGACTTTTTTTAAGTCAGGTATGTTAGATAAATTGGATTGTGTAAAACGTAGTTATGCCAATGCTTGCAGGCCTCGCGGGAAGATTGCAGTCTAGCAGACTGTGAATTATCAGTTGAAAATTGCGATGAAGCAGTAGATTCTGGAGCAAGTGATACACTGGACATGATTCAGACCGCATCTATTTACTCCAATGGCCGATCAAATGCCCACCCCACTCAGCCTCGAGGCTTCCAGGTTAGTACTTTTCTTCTAGTAATGCGCGATTTCTTCCGTTATCGTAGTTCATTCGGCTGGAGTAGGAAAGGTTATGCACACGATCAAGCAAGTTTAAGTGGTTGAGGAAATTGTTGTGACTTATTGATGTCAAGACAAAGTGAAGCCTGGCGGAAATGAAAGATGTATTGGTTAAAGAATAATGCGACTTTGTTGGGACAGTTGTCATTTCATCTTGTCAAAGCTGGACTAATGGATTTTAAGTGAGTACAAGCTTGATCAAAGGAAGTATGATTGATAGGCGTCAGTGGAGGTAGCGTGAAAAGGGAAAACAGACGAAATGGTGTGGGGCATTTATGCAGGGCTACTTTTCAGGTGCATACTTTTTCGGAATCGGTCGTATAAACGAACTGACTGGTTCACTTTCAATCTTTGTTTTTCCAATTCTGCGCTGCTTATACACGTTATGCTTCTTCTCGCAAGGGATGCGGTTTTTATTAAAATGAGTTTTAATAAATCAAAGATTCATCGACGAGGTTTTTGAAGGATATTTTCAAGACTGCAATCACAGTATCAAGCGTTTTGATGCCGCTAATTTTTTATTTCTTATAAAAATTTCTCGGGCTAAAAAGAGTTCGTAAGCATTAGCTTAGAGAGATGAAGCGTGCATGTGACTCCGCCTTCAACGCGTACCTTGTGGCTTATTAAAACGAGTGGAAGAGAGTTAGTTCTGTGCTGATGAAAGAAGCCTACGAATACTTGCCTTAGCTGGTGGAGATAAGAAAAGCTTAATTAATTTGTGCCTCATGGGCGTTTTGTATAGCTGATCTGCCATTCTGTGGTTGGCAATGACGAAGTGATTGACGGACGGGATGGCAATGAAATGGCTTTAGATGAAGCGAGATTGAACCTTGAGCAAAGTATACAAGCCAACTTAGGTCGAGAATTTCGTTACTGCATGTAGAACCCTTTGTCCAAAAGCAAATACACGGAGTTTCATTCGCATTGTAGCATGGTTAGATATATACTTGCAGGATCTTGTGTAGGGGTAAAAATAAATAAAGACAAGGACTTTTATTCCATTTTTTGTACGTTGCTCACGGCTTTCGAAAAGAATATATTTTTTGTCGCAAAGATCTGTAATCCATAGGAAAGTCTCATGATATTATTTTAAACTTACGATTATGCTAGAGGCATAGACATTTGTTGCATAGCTCACAAACTTTAGGCACAAAATCAGCTTTAAAATGCACATTACAGGTTAGATTATGCTACGGGTTGGATTTTGTGCTCTTTTAGTAAGATGAAGTAGTATGAAGAAAGTCCCATGGAGACTTTGACCTTTGTGAGGAAATTGGAGCCTGGACAATGTTGAAGAGCTTGTTGACATGAATTGGTTGCAAAAGATATTGATAAAAATCTTTAATAACTGCCGGGCTTCTTCTGTACTCGTACGCTCTTTCGGGAAAGTGAAAACTTTTAAATGTTAGTCAGGCGAGCATATAGCTTTAAGTGCTGCGAAACAGTTCTCAGAATTTCTGAAATGCACTTCAGAAAGTTGAAGCCCTAGGTTTAGGGGAAATGCTTGTCCTGACTTGGGGCAAGCTGAAAAGTTCTGAAGTGTACCTTGAAGGCTCTTGTTGACTTTATAGTGGGAAAAAAGAGATCAGGTGGTAGGTCAAGTGCAGGACAAATAATATGAGCAGGGCTTAGTGGGAATCTTCTGTAAAAGTACGTGGGTTTGTCTTTTGTGCAAACGTAACAGGTATTTTGAGAAGCGAAGATGTATGATAGCTTTCTGATATGCTCGTGAAATGGCGTAGCTGATAGGGAACTTGTGTAAGATTCGTCTGTGGCTATTATTTGACCGACTGAGTAAGAGAAGAGGATAATTGGAATGGAAAAAAATCTTCTGGGATGAATGTTATTTGTGTTGAATATTTTCTTTTCCTTAAACCACCTGTTGCTTGACTTAGCTCGCCTTTGGATTTCAAGGTTCTACAAACTTCACAAGAAAGTCAGACGGCGCTATTCACTCTTCGGAGATGTGTGCGTGAATAAGTGGCCAAAGGGTTGATTTACTTAAGGGGAGGATGAGAATTGAAGTGAATGGAATGCAAGTATGTGTATTTATATTCCTTGAGGAAACTTCAAATGCTTGCGGTTACCTATGTTTTAATATTGCTGCTGATTTTGAGGATCTGGATTTGTTGAGTATTTCACAGTATATTTTTGGCATCAAGGAATTATGGTTGAAAATGTTGCATGCTAAATATTATAACGCCCTGGTTTCTTGACTTTGGCCTAATCTTGAATGGTATTGACATGTTGCTGAAAGATTTGGGTAGATTTTCAAGTTAAGAGGTAGAGTGGTGAAAGAGGCGGCTGAAGAGTTTTAGAATAGGGTTCACACGCTGTGGATGAGCTCCTTCTTATTTCCCTGTCACGAAGTTGTTGATGTGCCGTCTAAGAGAAAAAGAATCAGAGAAATTACACCCTGTCGACATGTAATGGCCTGGAGAAATTTTTTGAAGCAATCTCTCAAATCGAGCTGCTCGGCTCCTTTTCCATTTTCTCAGTGGTGTCGTAATAATTAAGATTTTTTGATCGGAACTAAAAAATATTTACTAGACCAGAGGAACAAATGAAATGCGTTGGCTGCAGCTTTGGTATTTTTCATACGGTTGAAGTGATACTTATATGGGAACCTTTTTTATGACACGTACAGGTTCACGCTGGCCGGATGCAAGGGTTATTGCGAGGAACCGGGGCCAACATGGATCAGCGTTGGCAAGAGTTGGCAAGTCTACTGAGCCTACAGCCGCAGCATGATGGTAACGGAACGTCTTTGGCTCCTTCCTTGCCGCCAGCCTTGCCCCATCATTTTCCTCCTCATCATCACCACCATCATGGACTACACCACCACCCTTCATCATCATTACACCATCACCATTCCATGCATCACTCCCACCACCATCATCATCCTGCATATTCTAGTGCTGGACCTCCAACAGGGCCGTATGGGGAATCTGCTCGAAGCGTCTTGTTACAAAATGCTACCCTTCCCGCTCCACCTCAAGACTTGAATACTTCGTCTCCTTATTCTTCTGTTCCAATGGGTAAATAGCGATTGCTCTTCACCATTACTTCACGTTCGTGTCTTTGAGATTTAAGTCTGCATCCCTTTGTGATATTTCTAGTACTAGGAGCATTTTATAGTCTTATCGAAAGAAAAACTATAGAATAGAAAGAGACAGCAAGAGACCGTTACCCGCTGACGCGGTCAGTGGGCGTTACTATAAATGAAATATGAAGAAATCAAACAGGACTAGAATTCTAGCCTGTGGATATTTTCGCGAAATTATTTATTTGGAACGCATAAACATTTCGTTAAAAACTCTGATAAGAAAATGTGGCCGAATTTTAGAGATTAAATGGCGCTCGACTGAATCACAAAACCTGATAAATTGCAATGAGGTTTTGGCATGGTATCTTCCGATGGATAATGTCGATTTGGCCATTTGTGATTTAATGGTGTGTGATCAGCCTATGCTTGCGCCATCAGTTGGAACTGTGTTTGCCTGAAAAACAGAAACAGTATGCGTAGCTTCCAGAAATCATGAATTGTAATCTTTTTTTACTAACTTATTTCTTTTCAATTAGCTTTTAGGCCCTTAAATACAGAAAACTGAATTTAATTTCATCGAGCTCGAAGTCTAATAATTTTATTCAGTACATTAGGTACGTAAACGAGATAAATCTCCTTGTCAATTGATGAAGCCAATGTCCTTCAGTACCTGTGTTAAGCCATAAGCTGTCGCCGAGCCGTAGCTATTCCTGTAGTTGAAAGTCATTCGTTTTTCTAAAATTCAAGGGGTGTGCAAGCAGATAAGATGAATTGATATGGAAGAGCGACAATTACAGAATTATTATTGCTAAGTTACGTGACTTTCAAGTGATTTGAACCTGGTATAGGGTTAACAGTTGGTAGTTTTTGCATTCTTGTGAGCAGGAAGCATTGAACTGTATTCAAAATACCGTCCGTAAATCTGTGATGCGTGATAGAAGTTAACACTTCCACATGATTGACTAATTGAGTGGAGGATAAAGGAAATGGATGAATGGTTCTGATTTTGTTGCTTACCTGCGCCGGCTTTATTAGGGTAGCTGTAAGGGTAAGCCCTCTCGAGTTTTGATTGGATGCCCTAAGCGTGAATCGAGGAGTGCCTATAAGCAGGAGATTACGCTTTTGTGAGTCCGTGAAAAAAGACTATTAAACCTAACAGTTCGTAGGCACTGCCGCAGCAAACCATACTGCGAAAGGTAAAGGTAAACTGATAAGCTTGTCATGGCGGTTTCCTAATCGATTATCTCTGGATTCAAGTGTAGCAGATGCAGGATACGCAACAATAGAAAATGGAAGCAATGTTTGTACGCTCCATCTCCGGTCCTCTCATGCCATACACTTTTTGCACATTTTCTCTTTTTATGGCTCTTCGAATACCTGTTAGTCGTGCGAATGCCGCAGAAATGGGAAATACGAGACAAGGCTTCATGCAAACCGTGACTAAGTTACCAAGCTTGTAAATTCTTAACCACTACTCTCAAAGTCCATGAAATGATAGGAATATGGGCAGAGTATTCCTAAACCTGCGGAAACAGTCTCGTGCTTGATGACAAAGTATTGGTATTGGTATGATAATGTTAAGGGGTTAAAAGAAGCCAAACTCACATAGGAAGTTCATCCATGCTTTTACGCTCATAAGAAAAACATGTTCAGAAGCTAATTGTTTTGCCCTTGTTTGTATCGGTAGGACCTCCGCCAAACGTTGGATCTGCCCTGGCATCTTCTATGCACTTGACAAACAGTTCTGACCCACTCGCAGACCCTTCAACGCATTACAAAATGATGGAACCTACTCACCATGACATGATTTACTATCCAGTGAGTACGAAAGTCAATTACAAACTATGGATGTTCACCATAATTGTATACTAGTTTCATAGTGATTTAAAATTTTTTACAGAATATGACTGCAAGTAGCGAAATGAATAATCAGACGACAGAAGGATTTCTTTCTTCCATTCTAAACGATGATGAGTTGCAGCTCATGGACATGGCAATGAACGAAGGTAAGATCAGTAGCTGATTAAGAGCTTGAGCTAGTTTACAAGAACAACATTTTCATACTATTTTTGCTTATTTTAAAATTAAATTCAGATCATCCTACTTTCGTATCCATGTCCAAATATTTCATATTGATCGATAAGCATTGTTGAAAAACGCCTTGATATTCAATTTCATTCAAGTCATCCTAATAGACCTATTCGTGTTAACTAGGGATGTATACGATGAGATTAATGGACAACTCCACCGGTTCGGTTTCAAACGGTTCCGGGCCTGGGACCTCCGGTGTGCACCCTCACACAGTACCGTCTCAGTCAAGTTGCACGGTTGCCAGTGGGGGAACAACAGCTGCGGAAGACCGAATGGAAGCTTCTAGTGATAGTGCAGTTAGTTCAATGGGCTCCGATCGTGTCCCGCCAATGACTGATCCTCATGTTTCCGATACAGAGTGGACCGAGTCAGATGGTCAAACTCCCCATGGTCCTTCTTATGATTATTCCAGGTAATTGGAACTTCTTGAATTCTGCGATAAACTTTAAATAACTCGACAGAAGAAATGCAGCCTTAATTCCTGTCCCTACATTTTAGCAAAATACGCGGTTTTGACTATTATGGAAAAGGCGATAGTATCCATCGAGTGAGTGGACAAGTTGCTCAAAAGAAACACCAAATGTTTGGAAAACGGGTGCCGCAAGACCCGGGTATGCTACACTCTTACCCAGGAGTTCCTCATAGTTCGAACGGCTTGTGCGGTCCTTACTCCTCAGATTCAGTGGAGCAAGTGGGTAATCACTTGGATATAAAGTACGGCTGCAGCGGAGATTATCCACGGCATGATGGTAAGACAATTACTTTTAAATTTAAAACTTCAAATGATTTTGCTGATTTGTAAATCGTGTCAACTTTAATTTTTTCTCCATAACGATTTTTTACTCATTTTGTTATTTTTTGCTGTAGGAGGAAGATCAAATGACTGTATGGCTGAGATGCATAACAATCATACGTATGCCTTACCTCAGTCGCAGTTGCCTGTTTCATCCCACAGTTTGCGCAGTCAGCGTCCCCCGACAAAAGAGAAGCCTAAAAGTAACTAGATTACAGTGTTTCGATGTTTCAAAATCGTTGAGATCATTGCTAAATGTTTTTGTTTTTGCTATTGCAGAAGAATATTTATCTCGAGACGAGAAGAGAGCGCGAGCAATGAGCCTTCCCATATCTACCGATGACATAATTAATTTACCAATGGATGAGTTTAATGAGCGCCTGTCAAAGTACGACCTCTCAGAGCCTCAGTTATCTTTAATACGTGATATTCGACGCAGAGGGAAAAATAAAGTCGCCGCTCAGAACTGCCGGAAACGAAAATTGGATCAAATTCTACAGTTGGCTGACGAAGTTCAAAAAATCAGGGAAAGGAAATTGGCTCTGCTTAGAGACCAAGAGAGCCTGTTGGCAAGGCGGAATGCATCTCAAAGAGAAATATTCTCAGCTGTATCGGCATGTTTTTCAAGTAAGTTTCCAATAATTTGTTGTTTTTCTAAGGTTCATTTCATATTTTGTCTTGAATTTAGCAATAAACTTCACTCGCACTACAAAGACGTTATTTCTTGCGCTCAACATGACTCGTTGAATGTTGCAGGCTTTAAGAGATAGAGATGGGAATCCATACAGCCCTTACGAGTACAGCTTACAACAAGCCGCCGATGGCAACATTAATTCTGGTCCCTAGAAACGCAATTCTTCCCTCGGCAACTAGTGATCACGACTCTCTAGATCCAAACCTTAGACGAGGGAAAGCCAAAGATGAAATAAAAAAGGATGGACCAATGTGATTGTAACTTTAATAGAAAATAACACTTTTGTATTTGTTGTTGTTATATATTGAGTGCTAATGTTTTAACGCGTGAGGGAGTAAAACAATGCACGGGTCTCACTCCGCCCAGAAGCGTTTTCGGGACGACAAAAAGAGACGTCCTACTCCCTTTGGCATTAACAGACTTCTAAGTTCTAAGCATATAGCACCGTCGCATATTGTTGCAGCCACTAGTATCAGAAGAACAATGCTTAAGTTAGCATGAATTTCCTTACGTGATGTATCTGCTGACCACAGAAGACGATAACTTTCAATCCCGGTGTTAGTTTACCTCTGGAACTTTAGTTGAGGTTTCGTAATTTATTGATACGAATTCGTGCTGATGTACGTAAAACTTAATGCACATTCATCACATTCTCTGCCTTGTGTAAAAATTCAGAAGTCTAAAATATAGTTTAGATAAGTAAGAGCGGACTTCCACTATCCGTACGTATCACTGTAAAACTCTTCAAAGATGCTGCGATGGGTTTGCACTTAGTACAGTAGTTATGCATTAGAGGACAGCGGCCCAATACATGGTTGCGTTCTAACTAAAACTTCTGTTGCAGGTAGTCTGACTAACTGATAAAAAGTTATGTTCTTAAACTGCGTTTATTACGCAACAGTATTTCACTGGGTTCAGTGTAGTCTTTCTGTGGTTGTAAGGAAGAGCAAAACAGGCGGTTGTTTAATGATCTTCATAAATTTCTCATTAACGTTGCTAAGCTTTATGTTAATGTGTATACTTTAAGTGATTGTTACGTTAGTGACTGGAACCTTTAATTGAAAAATTGAAAGAACTGATACTTACACAGTTAGGTATAGATAGGTCTTTTTACTTCTGTAAGTCTTAATGGCAATGAAAATATTGCCTATACATGAGCGAAATTTTCTAATAAATACATATCTAAGATTTGAATGTTACAAAATTTTCCATGCTTTCATAAAGATGATGCATCGTAACAAAAGCGTTTACCACTCAACTGTAATATAGACTAACTCCATTGGTGATATACGAGTTATTACTGCTGGCAGTTGTGAATCGCAATAATTGTAGCTTTACCAAAGGAGATATTGAGAAAATCAAATGTGGTGAGTGTAGAACGTGGCCAAAGAAATCGATGTAATGTTTGGCAGATTCATTTTGCAAGTACAATTTGATAGTTACATGGAATCCATCAATTATTGTCGCCTCTTTAGGATTAAGTTGCACTGTTACTTATGGTTCATGCATTAGGAATCGGTTGAATTTTGGCCCACTAAGAATTTCATCACTCTCAATTGGCAGGCTGGTAAATGCATTTGTAGTATGTTTGATCCTTTACTTTTTTACAGACGCGAGGAAAAATTCTAAACAAGCCAGCACGTGTGCAGCAATAACAGTGCCCATTATCGCTATCGCTTTTATTTTGAGACAGAGCACTAAAGAAGGTGCCAAAATTCATGGGTTGCTACCTCCAACCCAGCAGGTTTGCTGTTCGCTTTCTCGGGAGGAGTGTGCTTTTATTATATCTCAAGAATTCAAGAAACACCTATCACAAAGCGCAAAAGATTTGTAGCCTTCATATACGATGGCGTCTATGACAAACTTCATTTACTTAAGCCGTAAGTATACTTCAAAATTTTTTCGCTAAAATAGCGAAGAATTCACGGTAACCGTGGCGACGGAGCAAAATTTCTGGTTATACTCCGTTTGTTTAA
>VRMD01000222.1:0-33420 GCA_009872375.1 Sminthurides bifidus
ATGTGAAAGTTTGGCTGAACCTAAACCAAGAATCGATATTAGGTAAAATGATGTGCTACTTCTTTGTCGATCTTAAAATAATCTGATTAATAGAGCAGGGCTTATGTAGATCAATACATCGTCTTGCTCAGGAGAGGTCCGTGTGACGTTAGTTAAGATTTTGTTGTTAATCAGGATGTCGAACAAATTGTGCTTAGTTTGATGAGTCACGAACGAAACCTTTTTTACAATTAAACGTTCTTTTACATGACATCCAGCATATAACGCTACGGCAAATAACTTTATTAGCATCAAAACTAAGTTCGATCTTAATCTTTTTCTCAGCCGAATAACCCCGAAATGGTAATCCAGATTTGACATTTTTTCTCTTCTTCGGCATAAAATTGATATTGCAGACAAGTACAATTTCAACAGCGTAAAGTCCTGCCTACTTGGTAATCCATGATAGGAATCTAAACTGTGAACTAGAGTTGTAAAATGACATTTTTTCTCTTCTTCGGCATAAAAATTGAACTTCTTCGGTCAAGTTGTAAATGGATTTCTCACCCTCATTCATTACGGACCTTCACCTTGCCTTTTTTAAGAGGTGAGCAGAATGGCTTTCACCACCTCTATTCATTCGAAGCTTTAGAGTCTATGAACTGATTAAGATGAGGAGATTGAACCCTGGTTCCAGGCAGGTGAAGCGAAAGGTGAAACCGACTACAAAGCCGACACAGGTAGGGTAGGGTAGCATTAACAGGAGGAAACTCGATCTCTCAGGTTAATTGACCCGTGTTGTCAAAGACACTGTCAACACAGTGTCTGCAGGTGGCCACGTTTTCGGCTAAAATGCACGTTTCAAATTACTTACGCCGCAGTGTCATATTTCACCTCCAGTTCGACACATGATTTCCACCGCTACTGCAGTCGTTATTTTTACCGTTTCGTCTTCCTGTCAGAAATATAGTTTCAAGTCTACGCTAACTTCGTAAAGAACCTAGCAGACCCACACTGTGTCCCAAGTTTAGGGTTTGATCTCAACTTATTTTTGTGCATCGCCTGTTTTGGAAAAAGACAGTACAAGATATCCAGACAAAATCGCAACTTCAGTTTTTTAACCTTAAGAACCCATGAGTGACCCGCGGAAATTTTTAGCTGTGCTAATATTCTCGCTTTCAACACTACCAAACATGGCCCATGGTGGTGTGGACTTCCGCCTCAGGACGTATCCCGACGGCTTTTTCTACGAGGAGGCTTTGAGCATCACACCAAAGGAAATTGCCGTTTTCGCTGGAACAGCGGGAAGTTCTCATCGTACTTGTCCTCTTATACGTCGTGTGGAACAATCTTTACGGTAGCTTGAGCCTGAGAGCCGACGAAAAGAATGATACTAAAATCAAGGGCAAGAAACTTCTGTACGACCCAGTGGATTCTCTTCATGTAAGTAACTGTATCCATGGCAACGAAATGTGGCAATAGTAATTAGAATAGTTTATATCGTCTTCAACTTAGCACTTATTTTCTAAAAGAGAGTTTTGGGCAGAAAATGTTGACGATAACCAATGGCATGACCATAAAAGCTGGTAAAATTGCATTCGCCATAATCAGTAGAGCGATTTGGTTCTGCATACACCTACCATCACAGTGAATGATGTCGGCTTTCATCTCATCAGTGAAATTGGCGTGGAACATGAGCCTTTTTGTAACAGTAACTGTTTTTTATGCCTTACAGGAAACGACAATCCAACGAATTCTGGCCTCCACGGAATCCAAAGCTTTCACATAGAACCGTATCCGAACTGCATCCCGACGAAAAGTAGCCAACCTGGACCCTACCTACACCTGCGTTAGCTTGTATTCAATATGTACATATTATAAATGTGTAAAATAGTACCGACCATCATCGGTCAATCTTAAGTGTAACCATGTCACTGCAACTACGCAGTTATTGGAGTCCAAACTTGAATCTCCGTCGACAACCGTTTTATTTACAAGGACACCCGCCATATTTAACCTCCTATCTTTTGTACTCCATGTATCCAAATGGCTCAAATTCTCTCAACCCCAATTTATCTCATCGATTAAATCAAGTTCACGTACATCCGTACCACTCGATCGTTGAGGAGCAATTAGAAGGATCCCCCTCCAGTTCTAACGGATGTCGAACCATCTTGCTGTGGTTAAACTGCCATTGGAAGTAATAAAAAGATATGAAAATCATTATACAGGGAAGTTTGGAGAAAGCCTGTAGTAAAAATGAGTGCGGAAGTTTTTCAATTACAGATAAGAATTTTCATATCTTGCTTAACTTTGTCCCTGCACCGGGGGACGGAGAAGCGTTTTAGCTTATGCTCAGCGTATCCTTCCATAATGTACAGACTCGCCATCATCAAGGATGAAAATCCTCAAGTTCACTCACTTTCAGGATCAGCTTTCAGCTTCCTAACCTCGATCCCAAATGTCAGCACTGCCACAGACATCCATTCTTGAAACTAAATCCCCGCACTGGCAGCGATCATAACTCTAAGTGCATAACTCCAGCATCCACTTTGGAGCAGACCGATTCCGGTGAGTTTATCTTTCTGTAGTAATACTACGTGCCTTTATACGTTTCTACCTTTCTACCTCCACTAGGACTGACTTTCGCCCACCAAGTCAATACCGGTGAGTTGACTCGGTGAAAGCTAACGTCCGCCCAGCAAAAGTACTAGGAGCGGAAGTTACTGCATTCCGTAAGACATTCATATCGAAAAGATTCCGGTGCTCTGATATACGCAGAGTGGGAGAGAGCCGGAGACGGGAAAAAGTTGAGTGGATCCTGAAAACTTTTACGCCCAAAAAGATCAACATGGATAACAAAGATTGCTTGCATTCACGTCCGCATCTGTCTCAAGACAAGTAACCAAGGTTCCGGCACACGTATGAACATCCCATTATGGGCCGAGTTCACCTTCCCTGCATGGTATTCCCGTCCCGCTTTTTTTTATCCGGGTATTTCACGCACCCGCTTCCTCTACTCCCCGGTTGGCGATTGGACTGCAATCTCAAATCCCTATTTTCCCTCATCAGTCGTCCGGTCTTAAGTACACTAGCGTCCATTTTCCATCCATCAGATCCCTATCCTTTATCTCTCCTTGTCCATCCGCATAGGTCCATCATCCTCGGATTTTTTATCTCCGGGTCGCTAATGACAGTCTCATATCTGTTCATGTATGGCTTTGGGACTGTTATTGCTCTGTGCTCTGTGCTAGATTTTTGGCTTTGTGTGTACATATACAGGATTGGAGCCTTGACATGCCGTCAGCTCAGTTGAGGATTTGGCCTCTTAATGTTGCACTTGGAAACTGGGGCTGGGGTTTTGAGCAAGATTGTTTTGCACATGACCCTGAAGAGAGTCAACGCTTAGGGGGTTAGGATTGGGGTGACAATTTCTTGTTCATTGTGACCCACGTCTGTCTGAGGGAGATTGGTTCTTTTTGTGGCGAATGCAGTTGTTTGGCTACAAGTTTATTGGCTATGAAAAAGTAAATCCGTACTTCACTGGTCTTAGAATGTAGCTGCAAAACTGTAAGCCAGATTAGGGTCAATGAGTGACTGGATTGGTGGAAAGGAGACTGTTGACTCCTGAGGATGAATCCACTTGCCCTTGAATTTGATTTTTTAACCTACTTCTTAATTGAAGCAGTAGCCAGTGGTAATGAGTGGCTCTGTTCAAGTCTGGAAAATGTACTTTAAACTGTTTTTGTTTAACGCCTGTTTTTTTAAAGGTCAGGTCATGGCTCTCCCGCCGTGTAGCAGATCCCCACCATGCGAGCCACTCCGTGATTTTAAGTCCTCAACTTGGTTTTCATCAAAATCCCATGTTCATATCATTCTTATCCGAAGCTACCGGAAGATCAAGAGTGCTTAGCATTACGCATAGCCCTTTCTCACTCTTATCGCACCCAAAATCTACAAATCGATTGACCACTTGTAAAAAGTTGCGTTCTCAATGGAATGGACCATGGCATCAGAGATATTGGTTCTTACATCTTATCCAGTGATTCCTTCCGTACCCACCAAAGCAATATCGTAACGTAAGGATGAACTGTCCGAAGAGGAGTCAGGGAAGAAAAGAAGGGCGAGTAAATGCTGGACGTGACAAAGTTGAAACTGGACTTGGATATTCTTTATATAGCCTTTTGTGGTTCCATAATGTGTAAGTGCCTACGCTTATGGAAATCAAAGTAGGGAAGGAGGGCAGAGTTATTGGCAAAGTTTTCCTCCCACCGAGGAGTATCAAAGTCGTCGAGTATTTCATTTTCAACTCCATGTTCGAGATTTTCCGATCCGAGTCTCCATTTGTTTCCTCTTTCGCTATATCTGCCACGTAGGATCACGATCAAGCAATAATGCAGACACAGCCCCTTCGAGACAGTCCACCACAAGGAGCCAACACTCTTCTTACTACTTTCCTAACCTTGAATCATCACATGATTCGGGTACATTTGAACTTCAGAAGACAGTAAGCTTGGCCAAGAGGCTTGGCCGAGTCGCCGACTGGATTTCCTTCCTCGGGTTTTTTGTCAATCTCTTCGACCGTGATGTGCCGTAACGTAACTGCTGGTCATTCGCCCTGGCTGGCATGGCGGTCTCGACTAGTCATATTGTGGGGGAAATGTGAAAAATGTACATGATTTATCCGCGAGTCTGATATGTGATCAAGATAAATTCTCCCTCCTGCTGTTTTCTCCACTGTCCTTTGTCTCGGCCAATGTCGCTGCATCGTCTCCTTCAGAGTTTATATACAGGTCAGACAATGTCTGCCGAGGAGCATCCGCACGCCTCCTTGACAAGTGTCATTTTCAAGAGCACCAGGTTTTGGTTCAAAAATCTGCAGATTGCAGGGTCAAGTCTTTTAATTTTGTAGTTCTAAGTGCAGAGTGAGTTCGTTACATTGATCGGCTTTATGGGCAACCTCCACAGGGCATCAGAATGTTTTAAGATAGGAAAACTAGGTTGGAACGGTACACACCTAGTTCAAAAACTAAAAGAAACTGGCTTCAAGAATCCACACTTTTGAAATTCCCACTTCCTTCTCTTGATCCAGATTCAGCTTCCTTCTACAAGCCTTGGTATCGTCCGAGCAAAACCACATCGAGCAACCATATGCACACACGGTCATCGGATTAAACCCGGCCTCGGAGAAAGTACTTATGAGCTCTTACTCAATTATCTCGTTAGAAGTTTGCTCATTTGATCAACGGAGTAATGTTGCCCTAGGCCAAGTTAAAAGTTTCCGCCACTAAACCAACTGCCTGGCTGCTCCACAATTCTGTTTCTATTTCCTTTTAGTTCAATTTATCCCCGCAATACCACGGGTTTCACAAATTGCATCAGTAGTCGAACATACCTTTGCCATAAAAGGATTGTCCCCCCCCACATCTCTAAGATCAGCCGGCGAAGCCAAGGACTTGATCAGTGTTCAGGATTACGGCTTTTGTTTCTTGGTGAAAATTGCAATTATACAAAGTTCTTATCCTAGCAGTCCTGGCACTTTTGTAATCCTTTGTGTTCACCCTTTTGTTTATTCACCCTGCACGCTTTCTTTACTTTCACCGACAGAGAAATCAAGGTTGAGATTTCCAACATTTATGCAGCACCGTACACGTGGATTTACAAATAAGGCCTTGGAAACTCGATTCAGTACCTGGAAATCATCATTTGTATTAATGAAGATTATCACGTCCTAAGCCTACTCCTGCCTCCTCCTCCTCCTCCTCTGCCGATCTGAATTCTTATGATCGACTGCCTCAAATCCCTTGGCTTTCCTCTCTCTCCGTTCCTCATTGCCCTTGACTGCTCGGAGTTGCATCTTGTGGCTGTTGAAATCCCTCAAGATAAAAGACACAGCTCTGCCACAGTTCACCTCCACTATGTCTTGAGTGAAAACCGGATGTTTAGGTAAAGGAAAGAGAGTGTTGACAGATTTTGACTGATCGATTTGGAATGGTTCATTCATGGAATTGACAGTGGATTTCCTCTCTTTGTTCAGTCTTTCCCCGCCCATTTAAGATGCAAGCCAAAAACATATGTAAAGCCTTTAGTAAGTGACATTCATTTCAAGTTGACATGAAAAGGGAGTTGGATTAAAATTATACACCCCGCATCCCGGAGCAATCCGTTACCCGGGTATCTCATCGCTCCCTCCACCACCGACTTTCCCCTCTTTCATTCCATTCCTTTAACTTGATAGCTTTTGTGGGTTCTCCATCCTGTACTCCATCCTTCCCAAGTCTGTCTACCTTCTTTTACTGACACACAGAGTATAGTACAGGAGCTTACGTTCTTGTGTGAAATCATGCATCTAACAATCCGGCTCCCAGTCTGGTATTGACTCAAATGCTGTTCTATCTGCATCCTCCAGCTGCCGACCGGTAGACAGTCCTATGTCCCATTCAGAGTCTTTACATGCTTTTATCAGATTTCATTGCTTTAAATTTTTCTCGCACACGCACACAACGTGATAGATCCACAGTCGACAGAAATCAAAGAGATTTTCAAGATCTTCCTCCTCCGGGAGGTAGATTTGTCCGGGTGAAATCTATTGATTGTTTGTCTCGCAGGGAACATTGTAAGACATTTGTCCTAGGCAATGAGTCAAGGAGAGAGAAGTAGCTACCGTTAGAAATGTTAGAGCCTGTGCCTTTCCTCTACTGACTACTGCTTGCTATTCTCCTCTTCTTTGTCAGCTAGTGTTTTTTCCTCCGTCTTTTTTGCTAGTTTTAGCCTGATTTCTCATTCCCCAGGCGGAGAAATGCAGTAAATTCTTCCCGATGAGACAAATTCTCCGAGAACAAAGTCCTAAGGATGCAGAATCATCATCAGCAGTTTCCTCTCCTGATTCTTGTGGCCGGGTGGTATGTGCGGGTGTCAAATCCTCCGCTTCCACATGTTTGACAAACGGTTAGCGGAGGAATTTCCCGCCTTCAAGTGGCTTCTCCCATCTTTTCTATCCTGCTAAAAGCCTGGCTGGCTTGTAAGCAAAGTGTGGAACCAGAGTGGCTTTTCCTTCCCGGAATACAAGGACACGGAGGAAGAAGGCAAGGACGACGACGACGACGACCGGAATTCTTTGTCGTCACATCAAATTCGCATCGTTACTCCGCTCCCAATTAAAGATCCAGAATCAAAAGGAGAGTAAACTACACATCCCTGCCTCATCCAATCTTGCTCAAGAATGAAATTTCTTCGCTGAAACATTCCCTTCTCGTGTTTCCAATTCTTGTTTTACACAGTCACGATCCTATTTTCATCCACTGCCTCCAGTCAGTCCTGGCTGTGGGAGGGAACACATGCCCTGCAACTGTGCATTCCATTTCGGAATGTTGCTGTTCGGAAATGAAACGTGTTTGTTTGATGTCACTGCTGTTTCATCAGTTCTCCACTGCACTTGGAAAAGTTTGACCTGCATTTTGCAGAAATTAGCTGCAGTTCTATTTCTCTAATTTCAGGAAATTTCTCTATTTGAGCATTTTCACACAGTTTAGGCTTGGCTTGTGGGCTATGCTAAAAGGTGTGTGCTATAAAATATATCCAGTTGAGACCATTGGAAACGGATGGGAAATGTCAAAAAATGGTGCCGTTTTCTGATGTAATGCTGATAAATGTAATGCTGATTCAAGCCTGTAGTGATGTGCTGTAGCCGTAACCCCAAGCACCCACCCCCTTGTCGTTTCCAAGAGGGGACTCAAGTGATGTTTGACTATGTAAGTTTGCCGACCCGGGAAAATAATCATTTAATGCATCCGCATCCTTGATTCTTCCGCTCCCGAATCTTGAATCGTGAAAGAATCCGTCGTCTCTGCATTTTAATATAATTTAATTCGCCTCTAATTCCATTCTGGAACTGAAACCTCCGCATGGTGATTTCGGTCGGTGCGTTCACTCCTCTCCAGTTTCTTTGGATTTGGTGACTTTTTTTCTCTTCTTTCATGTGTCGCCTTCCGAGACTTGACATTTCTAAGATTCGGTGCGTAGATTCCAAGTGTGAGTGCAAAAAGTAGCTTCACAGAATTTTCTTTCTCAGTAGTCACAAGTGCGTTCAGAGTGGAAAGATATTCGCTATTCGCCCACTAACCAGTGCAAAAGATTGCGGAAGTAAAGCCAGTGATGGATGGACGGACACAAGCCGAGGTTTTGTTTTTATCAAGGCTGTGCGCTATTCCTTCAACTCCCTCTTTCCGCCTGAAGCACATTTGCTCAAGACTCTTTGGTGTCTTTATTTTCACCAAGGAAAGATTCAATATCCTACTTCTGACACATAACTCGACAGCATGATAGACACATACTCAAGGTTGGTGAAAGTTCTCATTTCCGTCCAAGTCAGCTTCGGCGGATAAAGAAAACAAATCTGGAGGAAACATTATCGCTTTCTCTTTCCTACGGAAAAAAGGGCGGCAAAATGTAACACTCAGTGTCAGTTCAAGAGGCGTACGGAAACACCGCACTTTCTCCGTCACACTGCACTTGTCCACAGGATGCTTTCTCCTACAAACTATTACCACGTGGAATCTTTTGCACAGTAGATATTTACTCGTACCCGAATCTGTAAAACCTAAATGAATCACCATGGCAACAATCATGGACTGTAACTACACCCCGAAAATGACATCACGTCCCTTCATCCCAATCACAGCCTATCCATCTCCAACCTGTCATGTTTGCTAATACCCGTAGAGTTGATTCAAGGCTTGTAGTAGATCTCATCCCCACATCATCTTGTTCCCCATTCAGAGGATTTGAAGGAAGAAAATGGTACTCATTCCCAGCTTCAGTACTGCCGTCAACACGAATGTACTCCCTGTGGAGTAAATAACAGGGCTTGAGATTGCGGAACACGGGTTCAAGAGTTTCAAGCATAAAAAATGAATGATTATCCACTCCTTAATTGAACATTGGCGTAGGACAAGAGCGATTTGATTGAGGGCAGGGGTGAATCCAGGCACGGCGGGGAGTCGTCCTCCTCCCCGTCTCACTAGCACACGGTCCTCACCCTCACAAATACTTGCCGGGTATTATTTTCAAAGGGACGTGCGTTGAGTCATCAGCTGGGATAATTCACGCCCGGATTTCACCCCCTCTTGATTCGCACGCAGTTCTGCATGTAACTCAACGCCTGCCGCACGCCGCTCTCCCCCTCCCTTCTCTCACTTTTGCTCTCTCGACTTTCCCGTCTTGATAGCTCAGTCTGTGTAGTGGGTTGCCTTTCATTCTTTGTCGTGAAATGCAAACGATGTTTTCAAATTGGGATCTGCAGTTCTTAATTTTGTCTTGGTATTATTCCGTAATTTTGAAAAAAAAAAATATTCTTAGGCTCTCAGCCTCAGGTAAAGTCAAAGTAGTTGAATTAAGATGCATGCAAAGTTCTTATTTCATGTAAAAACTGATTAAAGCACGCAGACCCATGGCAAATACATACATTAAATTCTTCCGTTTGGTCATGCTCATCCCTGCCCCTGGTGAATTTTCAATGCAAGATTCAAGCATCCGATATCATTTCACCCTTCCTTGGTGATTTCATCGAATTCGGCACGACCCTTGAAGCAGATGCACCAGGACGTAAAAATAAAATGCATAAGACCCTGCCCCTGGTGAATTTTCAATGCAAGATTCAAGCATCCGATATCATTTCACCCTTCCTTGGTGATTTCATCGAATTCGGCACGACCCTTGAAGCAGATGCACCAGAACGTAAAAATGAAATGCATAAGCAATTTCCTTTCTTAGTTACGCATCCTCACGCATCAGCATCGCATCAACCCTCTCGAAACCTATCAGGGTCCGCAGTCCAGGCTGACTGCAGATGGGGTGGCTTATAATTATATAAGGATTAACTGCAGTTTCCTAGGGAGCCCTCAGTCTTCATTAGACATGTATTGGTATGTCATCGATACCCTTGCGGAGCTTAGCTTTTATATTCTCAACTCCGCCTATTCATTAAGCCGGCATTTTAGACCCGAATTTGGGCACTACTCATGAGTAATGCAGAGCATTCAACCTCATCATTACCATCCCCCTCGATTTCCCTCCTCTCCGACTATCATATAATACCCGGTTGTTCCCAGTTAGGAAAAAAATCTCATTTAATTGTATCTTGTCCTTGGCCAGATCCCTTTACTACATTTTTCCTCCTTCATCTCTCGTCCTTGAATCATCGCTGCATTCTTCTATATGGATAGTAAACTTTGTCCTTGGCTCCATTCATCTCTTTCTCCTCTATTATATAGGCTGTTACGTGACTTGTAAGCGTGCAATCAGGTCGTTGGAAGCCGCAATTGCATCAGGCTTTCACTTGCATTTGTTGCTAGAGAATCGTAGACGATTTTTAGCGTAAACCGAAGCTCATAGCAGCCATTGTTTATAACAGTTCCGTGTCTGCCATCACTGCAGTGCACAGTGTGTGAAAATCTAATCGAATATTATCTAATCTAATATAGGAGGAAGAGAGCTAAGATTTTTGAAAGATTTTCAAACACTGTGCACTGTACAGGATTGTTTGCTAATCGATGATAATGAATCACACGTGTAAAAGTGTTTCAACTTCTCAGTCCTGTTTTAATTCCTGAAGTTATGAAATTTAGTGTTTCTATAGTAGGCAATTGCAGTATTTGAAATTACATGCTTTGTTTTAATTCCAAACGTCCAGTTAATAGGAAAAGACCCTGAATCCTCCCAACTCTGACGGATTCAAGGCCGATCCCTTCCGAAGGAAATAATTACACGCCATTCGCAATCCATGCAGAAGTAATGACCATTTCACTTTCCCTTCCCTCGCAACCTGCTAAAGCCGCCCTAGTCTTACGTAAAGCAAGCGGCAGACTGCAGTGCCCAAACCACCACGTGTATTCAAGCGAACCCATGGTATCGGAAAACTGGTACGATTATCTCCACAGGGACAGTATTTGCCCAATCCTCCCTTATGGTGAAAGGACAGGAGAATTGAAGAAACCCAGTACTTTTCTGCCTGCGAATGAAAGCGTGCATATCATTCAACAGGGCTGCACTTGATTGTATCTCAGTTTCTTAGGCCGAGCCGGTGCTTAGAAGATTAGATACTGTTGAAATTGCCGCCCGCAGAGAAGATGATCTCGCAGCGAGGGTGAAAATTGCTACAGGCTAAATAACTAAATTTACTAAATTTCCCCCATTAAGTCACTCTTTTTGTTTCTTCACACTTTTCATCCCCCGAGGAGAGGGCGATTATCAGCCGGAGCTTTTGCTCCTATGCAAAGAGTACAGTATTAAAGTCAGACCCAAGTCACAAGTATCGCCTTGATTCAACATTCCACGTGCATCCGAGTGTACGACTCAGTGCACCTTATCTGATTTCGAGGACTGAAAATCCTCGAATATCCAGTTGAAATTGCCACCAGTTCAAATTCAAATGCACTCACCTTCATGCACAAGACTTGTGAAGATCAGTAACGTTATTGTACCGTGTCATCTGAAGGCAGCTCTGCAATGCATGGTGACGATGGGGTTTCTACATTTCCTTTATGTGGATTGTACATTTTAGGTGGAGGTTTGTGTAAATTATGTACGCTTTCTCCCTTCCGAACTACAATTACAAGGATGACTTGCCTTTTGTTCTCCTTGATTTGAAAGAATCATTTCTTTCTCGGTTCAGTGAACATGGATGCACCGGACGTGACACAGCATTTTCGTTTCCAGATGCATGTAAATCTTTTCATGGATGCGGAACGCATCGTCCTATGCATGTAATCTTGGACTTGGGGAAAAAATGCCTCGGCGATTTCGAGTAAACCACAGTTTTACAATTGTTGAAGCGGTTCTGTGCCGACTAAAATTCGCACTCAAATTTACCGTATGTGCAATGGCAGGTTGTCGCAGTACGAACTTTGAAATGGACAAAATGTAATGGTTGGTTGATGGTAAACGTTTAGACTGTGCAATATTCTGGGTATTCTGTATGTTTATAAATTTTGTCCAGAAAACATTTCTGAACAGGTTCTGATATTCTGAATCTAGCACTAAATGCACAGCTTTCAGCTATAATGGATAAAGACTGTTTAAGCAGAGCTCAGAAGGAAGAAAATTCTCTTTAAGTGCATGCTAATTGAAATTTCTTACCCCTATCTGTGATTCAGTGACGTTGAACTTGTGAACTTTAACTTGATGTTTTTTTCCGACTAAGAACCTTAGACACTTTCCAACGCACTAAAGTTGGAGAGAAAGTGAATGCGTCAAGTATCGCGCCTTTTTATGGCCTTGGTGATCTTGAAACGTTGGGGGTTGAACATTTAAATTAGATTCTCCGCCCTAATAATTTAAAAACTAATTCTCTCAAATCCTTCCTCTTGCCTATGCATTTATGTCACTTTGTGTTTAGTGCAACGTAAAAATTCGCACCAAAAACCTTCCAGTATTTTTTCCTCGGCTCATCTAAACTTTTTTGTTTCGTGACTCTTGCATCTACAGATCCCTTTTGTGCCTTGAAACAATTTCAAGCCAACCAAAAATAAAACAGGAGAAGCATGCATAGTCGTACAATGTTGGAGGAAAGTTACTTTCATTTTTTCCTACTCCCACTGCATGTAATTTAAATGTGTGCTTTTGTATTCATGTTCTTTTTCTACCGTTTCCTTTTGTGAGGTACAAAACAAGTGGGTAGAAACTTTCCCCATGCCTGACTTACATGGCTTAGTTTCTCCAAGCAAACTTTTACAAGGAGCCAAAACGCTGCAACGAATCTAACAAGGACGAGTGGGTTCCCAGTGGTTGGTGAGTTAGTATGAATACTTTTACAGGTTGACTCTCAGTTCTTGACTGTGGCTTTGGATCAGGGGGTTTTTGAAAGAGAAAGCCACATTTTTTCACCCATTTCTGCACACAGCTCGGGGGCATTATTATACCAAATTATTCATGAATGACGAGGGGAACATAACGAGTTTTCTATACTTGGCCTGCTACCAAAGAGGTACATTCTCAAGCTCTGACTCTGATGCTTTGCTCACTTTGTGATTGTTCTCGAGCCTTTTATAAAAGCTCCTTTACTTTTAAAAGAACTGATTATTGTCGCCACCAAAGCCTTAATATTTTGTGATAATGCTCTTCTTTGGGCATTGCTTCGGCTCGAGATGGAACCTTCGCCATGGTTGAGTCATGTGACGAATTCTTATTTCGGGACTTTCAGGAAAATATTTAATGTAGCTAAATCTGGCGAGTAGGTCAACCCGTTATTGCAACTCAAAGCATTCACTCCATGAATGTGTCCACTAATCTAGGCGTAGAGCATATTTAGCATACCTTCAGCATTATTAGCAAGTGGGAACCAAGTTTTGCGCCAGATTTATCTCAAATCGCTTGCGACGGCCACGTATAACGCCTTCAGGATTGTGTTCGGCGTAAGGTAAAGTCAAAAAACTCTGTCTGATGTAAAACACGCATTCGAAAAAATGAATGCGTGTGATAGGTATAGGAAGAGGAACAATGGCAAGTTCCACCCTCCGCAAGATAAAAACCTCGAGAATTTGATCCCCCATATCCGGTATCCATTACCGCTCGTCTCTGTTCCTTGCAATTACATTAGTGTAACTGCTGCTTTCTTCCTGAAGTAAGTTGTGCGCCCGCCATTTAAAAGTTTCAATTGTGGGTTCACAATCGCTCTCTTTACATCCTATTATTATTTAATGACATCATTCTCAACTTTTAGCAAATTCTATCCTATTAGCCCCTTAATGCCTGATCTCGTTCCTTGTCGGAAAAGACTCGTGGTTCAATCGAGCTTTCACTACTTTCTCCATTCTCCATGCTCCTGCCTCACCCTGAATCATTCAGAATTGTCACTCACTAACATAACCAACAACTACTCTAAACCTGATAGTGCGGTACCGGGCATGTACTATATTTTACGGTGAATCAAACGACTTAAAGACTGTTGAAATAATTAGACTGGCTATTTCAGCAATACTGTGCAGGTAATGATAGTTAGACACACTTCACAGAAGAATTCAGTCCCTTGTTTCTTTCACCCTTGAGGTACATCAACCTCTAGCACTTGAAGTACTCGCTCCCATAAGTATTGCCGCAAAGTCTAACTGGAATGAGCGACCGAAAAGGGAACTCAAGAGCGAATAAAAATATAAGCCTTTGCGGCTGCTTATGTTTTTATTATCGGACTTAGTACAGGGATTTCAATCCGAAATAAGTTTCCAAGCTGAAAATACGCTCTCTAAATCCTCTGCCGATTCCATCTCCTCGACCATCTCAACAAATTCCAAGCACTTCAGCAGCACCATAGACCAAGAAATAAGCCTTCGTTCGAAGGCTGTTCAACTCTCGAAACTGTGGATGGCTGCCACTTTACAGCCGACCTTTCTACTGTGTTTTTTACCCGGAAAATAAATTTTCGCACCAACCTTGTACTTCATATGAGCACAGCTATGACGTGACCATGCATCTTCGATTTCGTATGCTGACATACAAGACCGAAAGTCCCAAGTAGAACAGGAGCAAACTTTATCTCGTGGCGTAGTCATAGCACATGGCCCATAGTTCAAACTCACCCTATCGAATATCGAGTTGAGGCGCGAATACGAATTTGTACTAGGGCAAAAGTGTCGATAGTCAGCCTTGAGCTCAAGCTGGAGAAGATTCATATCAACGGTACTTTGTCCCCTTCTCGAAGCATATCCCTCCATCATTATTTCCTTTCAGGTCGTCTTCATTGCATAATCAATCATTCTCGGAACCCACGAACGAGCCGATGTTTTGTATTTGCCCTTCTTTAAAGTGTAGGTCTTCTCTTTCAAAATTTGTTTACTGCATATGCTGCATGTGAATTTCGGATTTGCATGTCCTAATTCCTCAATGTTCTGCAAAATGATACTTGTTGTACATATACAAAGCTGCTCCGTGTGCGAATTCGCTGATTTCAAAGAAACCATGGTAACAAACACTCATTTCTATTTTAGCATTCACTAAATTTCAATTAAACAGCAAAAACTAGGTCCTGTAAATGATCTAAACCTTGGACAAATACAGCTTGGTATCAGAAATCAACAACTTTTTAGCTGAGAGTCCAGCATTACAAGCATTTGTTACCACCCCCGCCAAGGTCGTTTAATTCGCTATCCGGTATCTCATTCCAGGAGAAAATTGCACAAACCCAGGAATTATCTCATGATGAAACAAAATTGAGCGTTCCAACGCAAAACACATGTGTGCTTTACACAAACGCATAAAATAAAAGTTTATCAGACCGCTCCATTGACTCCAACTCCAGTCATTCCAGTTCTGAATCTGAAGAAGGCAAACAGTAAACAGGCCACGAAGCCTCTCTGCCTGCCTACTGCCTGCCGTCCGGTATGCGGCTTTAGTAAATTTAATGACTTGGAATAAAAACAGGGATCTGTGTACAATTTGCTCCCACTCGGTTGAATTCCAGAGCTGGAGAAACTAACGCAGATATGCTTCTTCTTCAACCCAGTAATCATATGTCCCTTTGTTTCTCCGAATGGTTAGCCCACAGCCCAATGCCCAAGCTAGTAGTAGCTCTGCTCTGCAACAGATGAGGGTTGGAATTCCCCCATTTTTGCGTCCCGTAGTCAGTACTTTCTCCGTCGTCCTTTAGATGAGTGGGACATTAAGCTTTTAACGAGAACGCATACTTGGAGCTGAATTTGCCATTACGAGAGTGAGATGCACATGCGAGTGTGTGTGTACAAGTCAGGAATTGTTTACGAGAGAAAACAAGCCACTTGTGTGCACCAGAGAGGGAAGGGGGTGGGTGGTGGGTGAGTTGCAGTGCGTTTTATACCGGAAGAAAGTAAATAGTGAAAGTAGTCCGCTGACCATTCCAAAGTCCTCGTAGCAGCCCAAGCGGACATTCATTAGACAATTAATTTTTCTCTTCCTTTCCTCCGTAACAATTTAACGGGTATCTCTTAATTATTTCCTGTGGTGTGCACCAGCATAGGGCAGGCCTAGAACATTGAGGCACAGGCCTTACTTTCACTTGTACGAGAGGAGTGGTTAGTGCCCGGTGTGGAGGGAAAGGAATTTTATGCTGGCTCCAGAATGGGAGCAATGCACATAGCTTTGCGTATCGACAAAAAAGGACAAGATAGGAAATCACATCTAATTTTACTGCAGCATTCAGCCATCAAATTCCCTGTGAAAAAGTTGCAGTCATCTCGTTACACTGGTGGTTGGGCGGAACTTGTCTCTCTCTCTCTCCCTCTCGCTCTTTCTTGTAAACCCTTCTTTTGCAACTTATGTCTGTCTTATCTATTTGCAGGCATCAGTCTGAGAGATCATGTAAAAATTCCTTTGGAACAAACTTCTATTGAAATGCTAAAGCGACACTACGTGACAGGATTTGATGCAGCTTCAATTTATTTCCTCCGATCTTTTAACATAATCTTGTGCCTTTCCTCCTGGTTCGAGAGATGTACCGTAGCATGTCTTATCCGGAACTGTGCCTTTCCGGTTTACTAACGTACCTGTTTTCCTGGCTGGGTTTGTGTTTCGCCATTTTTGCAGCTGTTTAACCTGTTAGTGCCAATTTTTTTAACGAATCCTCTTGGCGGCAGTTATAAATGGCTGATTTGCAACTAGGTCTTAGAAGTTGATGTTTTAAGGGCTACAAAAAAGTGTTTTTATAAGGAATTAAACTATTTGAGTAATGTAATCATAAAGATATGTCAAGGAAACATAATGATAAATTTAGATGCCGTATTAAATTTTTTAAGGGGTTTTTCGTCTAGCCATGATGAGGTCGATAACAGAACTCTCTGATGACATTCCGACAAAATTGAAGACCTGACGAAAATGTGTCAGCAGAACACAAATTACAAAGTACTGATGTGTCCAAACTCTCCTTCAAAAATTACATTCACTCGGATCAGACGCACCTCCTCATCGATTTCTTCTGACCGTGTCTGCATCTCCATAAAGGCTGCACATATCTCGTACTCTGAATACTGAAGGCTAACGGCTTGTTAAACTGCAAAGTGGCCACTTGTGCAGCACAGAGTCAATTTAACCCAGACCCCAAGGAGAAGATGCTAATGGTTCTTAAATCCCTGTGAAACTCTTTTCCCATTCCAGTTTGTGATTACCATCAGGAAAATGATCTTGGCCATTACCTCAAAATCCTTTTTTAGAAACTTGTCGCATGCATTATCGCCCTCTATTCATCTCTTTTGTACGACCGTTATTTATTTTCAATCCTTTTCGCCTTCATCAGCTACGTTACATCGTCATCCGTTTCACGTCTCAAGTTCCAGCCCCGGTCTGCGTAAGATGGTAAGATGAGAAGTGCGAGTTGATACACTAAGCACCATCTCCTTTTCATTCGCACCCCCGCTCACACCATCAGGGACTTTGAAGATTTCCTTTCCCTTTTGATTCAGGCGGTAATCCTTGTCCATTTTATTCACTTGTGGCATTTGAAATGCCGAACCCACAAGGTCTGCTGATGACCAGTCTGGCAGAGAGAAAAGATGCTGTCGTCTGTCACCATCACAGTCCACCCTGTGGTTGCAATTTAAGAGCGGGAGGTACTTTAGGACAACGGCCATTTGAAATCTTCCGTTCAATTTCACCCCCTACTCCTAGCAATTCTCTCGCAAAGTGCGTTCCAAGGCGTATTGTGTGCGTAAAGTGCGTAGTGTGTGCACATTGTGACGCGACTGCCCCTTGGCTTGATGCCTCGGTGTTTGTCATTTTGTGCAGATGCCATTCTCTCCCTCATCTTGATTTCTTATTGTTCAGGCGTTTATGGCTCTAGCAGCATAGATCTTTGGAACAAGGAGCTTCTTGTCCACTTTCAGGATGAGCAGCCAAGGTCGTGACAGTCCTGTGCTTATCTGACAGGTTCAATACGAAATTCTGCTTGCAACACGCAGTTTGTTTAGCGCTAGGTATTTGGATGTTAGTTTCATTTGAATGAATGCACTGAGAGATGAAAGTGGTGATAGCGTTGCAATGGCTGGTTAAGCTACAATAAGACCCTGATGATGAAATGTATCCTTTGACTAGAGTAAAATATGGGACTGTCCGCTTACCTGATATTGAATTGCTGACAAATAAGCTCAGTAGAAAGAATGACTGGAGGAGAAACCAGGGTTGTTTTCTCCTTGAAATATTTGCCGCAGGATGAATTTCTGACATAATCGCGCTAATAGTCAACATTATGTTTTGATAGTCACACGAGACTAATTCCACCCGCTAGAATGACAATTAGGAACAATTAATTAAATTGAGCACTTGTCTCCCCGCCAACCTTCCACTCCTCCCTACTTTCTCCTGCAGCTTTCCCCAAAGTCCTAGTTGA
This sequence comes from Sminthurides bifidus, assembly GCA_009872375.1. NCBI lineage: Eukaryota > Metazoa > Arthropoda > Collembola > Symphypleona > Sminthurididae > Sminthurides > Sminthurides bifidus. The sequence goes on from VRMD01000222.1 coordinate 18,323, forward strand.
TATATGTCTGCATCCCAGCTTCCATCACGAGTGCTACGCAGTCTTCATTGTAATCCTTGCCTCTCTTCAATAAGATTCAGTCAGAGTGATATACAGACACGGCAGGAATGATGGATGCCCAGCCCGATAACCTTACTTGCAGGGAGCCGTTAGCTTAAATTCGCTCCATCCATCTTGAGAACAAATGGTTATGAATAACTCCTGCCGGGCTTGTTATTATTTGGATTCTTCTCCTGATTGCCGCAAATGGTCCTTCGAGTCTTTCTGAGTCCTTGGTCGTTTGATGCTGTTCTCGCTTTCACTTTCACACAGGAGATTGTCGTAATACTGTCAATTGGAGAATTCATTCTTCCACTTGCAACTCTGTGCAATCCTGCAGACGGTTTTTTAAAAGCAAGTAGCGGATGGTGCGTATCCCAGTCTAGTTATAACACCTGAAACGTTGAAGCACAACTATTTCACGCTTATCTCATAGCAAGAGAACTTTCACCCTTGGTGCAGAGTGCCCCAGATTGATGCACCCCGTGAGAGGTATGGGCCGTTCACAGGAGTTTTTCACAACTTTCACCACGTTTTTTAGTCTCAATTCTTTGAAATGCAGTACACGGACACACTTGTGCAATGCATTGTAAGTACTACCCCGATTTTTTGAAAACTTTAAAGCTGATTATCCGATCATAATTATGTGATTTTACAGACTAACTTCATCTGGAGGTTCTTGGAGGTTGTATGTAGAACTAGGCAATAGATTTGAAACGACGGGACGAAGACTTAAATCGTGGATTGTAAGTTCGAGTTAATTGCAACTAAGCAATCTCGTTAACTGTCCAGCTTCTTGAATCTACAACACTTGGGTCAACACTAGTGCATTGCCACCCTACGTTCAAGAACGGTAGGCACAGGAAGGATTCGCAGCACAGCCTTTCGTACCAGCTCCACTCGTATCTTTTGACGGAATGATGCCCTTACCGAGATTCTCCCTCCCTTCTATCAGATTCAGAGAGGGGGCAGATTTCTCTCGTGGTCCTACTTTCCCCCGTAAAAGTAAAAGATGCATCAGCACCACCACTCCCATCAGACAGCTTCGCCCCGAATACCAAGTCTCACCCTTGTCATGTCATCCGATTCCCTCCTTCTCGCTTCAGCTCTTTCCTAGAATGTAAACGAGAGGATTTCCTAAATTTTCAAGCTCATCTTCCGAGACTTATGCGCCGCTTTCACCAAAGGACAGCGGAAAATGGATGAGTGGTGACCTCGTCTTTGCCCACCCCGCCAACTTGTGAGAGTATAGGATCTCGAAAGACAATCCGTTGGTGGCACGGAGCCTCATTCGCTCTCTTTGAGAGCTACAATGGTAGTGCAGCATCGTCATTTCGCCGTTGAAGCGAGAAAACTTGCTACTTATGGCCACGCAGCTTTCTGCAATCTGCTTCGCCGGCACTGTAACCTGTAACGAATTGAGTGAGGACCCTTTGCCACACGTCGCCTCCAACTCTGGAAGTCTGAGGAGGAAGCGGACAAACGATCATGTTTCTATAAGTCCCTCCTTATTTTCTCCCTGTTCTCCTCCTCCTGGGCTTTCATCTCTCTCGTTGGTATAGCTCTCTGCACGTGCACAAAGAGCTTTCCATCTGCTAGTTGGTGAAATCTCCACATGGTTTGCCACTATGCCAATATCAGTCTGTTTTGCCCTGGTTTCGTTTCCGCTCTGCGTTGTAGTAGTCCGCCTTCGGTGGTTGTTGAACAGGCGTATGCTTGAGCTTTGTCCCTTGTGTTGACTCTTATAAATGCTGCCAATGAAACAAGATAGAGTTTGTCATGTGTTTTGTGTAAGTGTTGCTAAACAGGCTGAGAGTTAAATAACCATTTCTTGCACTTAAATAAGTTTAGATTCCGAGCATTCAAATTAGTAAACAGCTGATTCTGCAATTACTAGAGTAGCATAGTGTAGTCAAGCTGGAGTAAGTTTGTTCTTGCGGTGATTCTTTCAAGCTTCGCATCTACAAATATTGACAGATCTCGGCCTTGAGCAAGGGGTAATGAAAACTTTTTGATGACGCTAAAGGAATACCGAACTTTTACTGCTGTTTACTGTTTGCCACGCGGTATAGCTGGTAACTTTCAACGGGACTGACTCTCACCGCTTAAGAAGGTGGCGCGATGGCTTTACGACTAACGTAATACCTCATGCCCAACTCTGGCTACGGTCGGTTTTAAATATTTCATCATTGAGGCCCCCAAAATAGAGTGATTATTATATGAACGGCAAATTAACTTCCCATCTCCTAACTACTTAGTTTCGTCTAGCAGAAAATTAGAATAAGGTAAAGGCTGTAATCTGAGCAAATTATGTGAACAAAACTGCACATAGTTGCATTATCGCATCAAGTTGTAAATATCCACGTAATTTTCTACTCAGGCTACGATACCAGAGCTAGAGAAGAGTGACAAGTTCATTGTTACGATTTGTCAAAACTGCGTTTACCAGGTTCGGAAACCAAACGAGAATACTCCATCACTGTCATTCCTATTGTAAAATGTACATGCAGTCACAGATGCGCTTGACGTTTCCTCCTAAGACTTTGTTTCGTCCGTATATACCGATGGGGTTTCCTTAGCGTAAGTATGCTATGCTTTTCAGTTTGCAATCTTGTAAATCACCTACTTGTAGGGATCTTCGACCCTTCGAGAAGGAAGATCTCTTGGCGATGACTTGCTTGTATGCAAGTTACAATTCTTGATGTTGTAACGATGCTTTTTGCGTTAATGTAATGTGAAGTTGTAGCCATACTCCTTACAGGCAAAATATATGGACGTTTCTAGAAAGCCTGGAAGAAAACATGAGGTCAAACACAGAGTTTCAGCGTTCATGAGACAACATAAAAAGCAAGACTCCATGAAAACTTCGGGGCTCTGGAACGCCATCTGGCATCACCGCCTCATACTAGAGATCCGGAATCGATTTCGTTTTACGAACCCAGTAGAACACGTCGTCCAACTCATATCCGTATGGCAGAATCTCAATTGACAGCTGAACACACTTTGGTAATAACCGTGGATACAATTCAAAATCAAAGCCTTTCAGTGGCGTGAATGTTGAATGTCAGTGCAGCATCTTCATATTAATGTTCATAATAATGCAACCTTGTTACGAGCAGGTAGGTGTGAGAATGCCGTGGCTGTAGTGTCAATACTCAGGGCAAGGGCACACATGCTTCAACAAACACATGCAATAATAGTGGCAGTCGTGTCAACGTGTGAGAAAAAGTACCCATTCATAACCTACAGTTTAAAGTTCAAAAGAATTCACACGCCTCTGTTACCACAATTACAGGTTTTGGTAAGAAATGCACATCTTCACCGAGCTTAGAGCTCCTTTGCCGCTGCAACCGATGGAGCAAAATGGCTTCTGTGAAGCTAGCGACTGTGTCGTTAAAATGGCATGTGTTAATAATACTGTTCGCAAATAAACTTTGTTTAGGCAGATACGGCCTTGAACATTGGGAATTGTGAGTGAGTCGTATGAACAAGTGGTGTAAAGTCTATTCATTCATAATCGATTCAGAAGCCAATTGCATTCTCACTTTACCCACTTAACACTCGTGCAGACTGAATAGTCAGAGAGCTTTACTTGAGTTTCGTTTTAACCGTCCTTACTCCACATTAACAGTGCAAATTTAATTAGGCGACCTTCCAAACGAATAGCAAAGCACAGTGGCCGCGTGAGGAATATCAAGTAAAGCAAAATTTTTCCCCTGCAAGTTGTCATGTCACCATTTCGTTGTAAGCGAATGCTACCTGCGTCATTCACAGCGGCAAGCATTGTACTAACATCATCAGCATGAAAACGTAACATGCGGTACTCTGTACGTGCTAAATTAACCTGTCTTGCGTGCATTATGTGTGCCTCGATCGAGTGTGAGATGTCATTGAGCTTCCGGCACAAATGAGCCTTTTATCCAAGTCTAGATCTCGCCGGTATCTTGCAGTTAACTTTACACGTTAGCATGCAGACAAGTGTGGGCAAAAAGATTCGCGAACTCGCGAATTTCGCTAATCTGATGCGAAATCTAATAATTAAGTCGCAGATTTCAGAGATTTAACAAGATTAAGCGTTACTGAACATATGGTGTGATTTCAAATGAGCTTATTACATGCTTACAAGGCGATGAAAATGGTACGTTTTTCAAGTTGCAAAAACGTTGATCATTTGCAAGATAGATGATCAAGGCATCTTCTGCATCTGCATCTTTTTTCGTTCGCCTGACGGTAGACATTGTCTTCAATGGGACCGTCGGTAAGGATGACTGTCAGCACACGTATCCAGTCCTGGACCCTCTGCACGAAAATAAAGCAGATGATGCTGAAAGCCGGTGAGGGTTTATCTCCAACTGCTCCTCTCTATTGAAGGCTGACGTGTAAACCCCTGTAGGTTGTTATAGGAGAATGCAAGTATGTGAGGGAAAAAGTCCGAAAGTTTTTACCTGTGCAGCATTTATGTACAGACAATAGCGTCCACGTAGTAAGAGTACCTGTGTTCTTTACATCTTGGTAAATCAGATGACGACGGCTAGGAGAGAGAAGGTGTATTGGGATTCGAATCTTCTCATCCTTTTGATTCAAATAGTGTGATATTGTGTATGCTCTCTCAATGCTTGCTTGAGCTGTATTGATCAAGCAGGAGAAGCGTTCATTTCATCATTGGGATCCGCCACCACACTCACCTGTCTGTCACCTGCGATCGGTGGACTTGAGTTGGTTCAAAGACGCTGATTTTCCATTACACCGTATGCTGATCACCTTCTGTACCAGACCTGAACCGGATCATCGTCCTGAGTTTCTATAAGTTTTAGAAAAAAAGTCTGATCCCTGTCGAACTCTTCGTTATCTCATTGTCGGTGTCTGTTTTAATAGTGGTCATCCATGTGTTTGAACTTCGGTCTAATTTTAGAATGGTAATACATTGACCCCAGTGACAGTCCCTTGGGAATTAGAAGGGAGTGTGGTACTTGGAAGGAACAGTGTCTACATATTTTTACGGAACACATTTTTCTAGCCTGCAGTAGCTATTATTACAGGTGAGTGATTTTACATACCTGTGTCGTTGATGTTGAAATTCTCTCAGTGTCAGGTGTAGGGACTGATTGATGCTGTTGAAGTTTTTATGACCACTACTCTTTTGTGTTCGTCCAAGCTCTTGCACCCTGTTAAACTCATTGGTGATAATTAATTAAGATTGTGGTGAATGATATCAATTTTTTGGTATATTCTAGACCCAATGGGGATTTCTGGCAAGCATTGAAGATGACCAATCGATAGACAGCAGATTTAATTGGAAATTTAACTTATTTAACTTATCTGACCATAATAACATGTAGTTAGTGACAGTGTCTGTGAAACAGGTGTTACAATCAGTACGATTATCATTTGCATTCCAATGAACATATCCAGAAACATATGAACTGAGAGATAGGAAGTTATCGTGGAAAAGACGGAAGTTTCCGAAGAATTCATTATTTATCATAGTCTTGTTAGTCAATAGGGTTTGGTACTTGCTTAAAGCCCATGTCAAACTAAATATTTGGAGGGGCTATCTAAAGCTGTGATATCGTAAAACAAAGTAATATGAACATATGAAGCGCTGTAGCTTGAACTAGACACACTGATGAAGTTCTAAGCTGCTCCATCATTTAACCTTTCATATCACGCAATATCATAGCTAGGGTTTAGGGATAGTTATTCTTGGATTTTGTAGAGAAAATTTTCCTGTGGTGTGTGATAGATTTGTGGGATAATTTTAACTTTCTTAGCAGCAGCTTTTTAGAGGCCCTGTCGGCTAACCAGTCTTTTAGAACTTTTGGAAATGCTATCGTAGGTAAAATATTTTAGTAGGGAAATAGACAAATCGTGATTTAATTTTAATTTTAACCATGCGTATCCGAATGCAGACTTGTAAAATAATCTTAGTCACATCGCTAATATGGTTTTTAATCGACGTGGTGCTGCTCATCTATTATACCGATTGTGGCGGAAGTGGGTGTTCTGGATCGAATGACGGTAAAGAGCCTTCCGCCAACTCCCTTATTCACACGAACGGTCATGAGCAAAACGGGGGAGTTGATATTCACGTGAATGACCATGAGTACAATGACAACGAAGTTGATGTAAGTGGAGGAGTTGTACACTTGTTAAGGTTCTTTTTCAATGAGGAATTAGCTAAGTAATTTGAATGGAGCATTAATGTATTTTCGACAGTCGGGCTTCTCTTCAGTGTATCCTGCAAGTAAGCTGCATTTGTGGGAGCCTGCACCTGTTGTCAAGGAACATCATGGAATGCCGGGAGAAATGGGTAAGGCTGTTCGACTACCGGCTGCCGTGGAGCGACTTGTTCCTGAAAAGTTCAAACTGAATCAGTTCAATGTGTTAGCATCAGATGCGATCTCGTTGAACAGATCATTGCCAGACGTTCGTCTTCCTGGGTAAGTTAGAATTGAATTTAGTGTCAATTTGTTTGGAGGAAGGAGTAAATTGGATGAAAGTGATGTATTTTATGGAGATGATTAAAGATGTTTTGTATTGTGTTGCAGGTGTAGGACAAAAACACATCCGAAAAGGCTTCCGGATACTTCTATTATCATAGTTTTTCACAATGAAGCATGGTCGACTTTACTTCGAACCATTCATTCCGTTATAAATAGATCTCCCAAGCCCTTAATCAAGGAAATTATTCTTGTTGATGACGCTTCCGAAAGGGACTTCCTGGGAGAAAAGCTAGAAAAATATATCCAAGCTCTTCCTACTTCGGTGAGGCTTTTCCGAACCGGCAAACGCTCTGGACTGATCAGAGCACGTTTATTAGGTGCCAAAAATGCCAAGGTATTACGGCTGATTTATTTGTGTCTATTTTTGCGCTTTTAGATATTTGCATATGAGATTTGAACCCTTACGCTATTTTATTTAGGGGACTGTTTTAACCTTTTTGGATGCTCACTGTGAGTGTACCGAAGGATGGCTGGAACCCTTGCTGAGCGAAATTGCTCAAGACAGAAAATCTGTAGTTTGTCCAATCATCGACGTTATATCCGATAATAACTTCGAATATGTGTAAGTTTTCGTCAATTGTTGGATAAAATTGTTTTTTATTTATTGTCTTAAGACCACGAGTTTTATCTTGAGTTTTATCGTTGCAGGACTGCTAGTGATTTAACATGGGGAGGTTTCAACTGGAAATTAAATTTCCGATGGTAAGCAGCTGCTGTAGAGATTTCTTATACTGTAGTAGTACATGCATCATAACCAGTTTATATCATGAGAAAATGTATTTCAGGTACCGAGTCCCACAGAGAGAAATGGAGCGTCGTAACGGCGACCGTACTTTGCCATTGCTGACTCCTACAATGGCAGGTGGCTTATTTTCAATCGATCGCGACTACTTCTATGAAATAGGATCTTACGACACTGGTATGGATATCTGGGGAGGGGAAAACCTCGAAATGTCTTTTCGGGTAAGTCGAACCATTCTAATCTCTCAAGATTGAGTAATCGATTCATTTTACATCACTCTTCAGAAATGTTGAAAATCTCGTTGATAATGGCAGCCAAAAGTTTTTGAATTCTGAAACTGAGGTCAGTGAGGTACAGTTCGTTATGAGTTTGCTAACCTCGACAATTTGTAGGTATGGCAATGCGGAGGATATTTGAAAATAGCTACGTGCTCACATGTTGGGCATGTTTTCCGAGATAAATCTCCATATACGTTCCCTGGTGGGGTTTCAAAAATTATCCTTCACAATACGGCAAGAGTTGCCACTGTTTGGTTGGACGATTGGAAGCAATTTTATTTTGAAATGAGCCCAGGTCAATATTTTGATATTATTTTCAATTACGCATTCGTTTCTGCTTTACCCGTTGCTTGAGTTGTGTGAGTCTAACGCCTGTCTTTCAAAACAAGTCTATCCTTCGCGTGCAAATAATGTTTTATCATCGAAATTATAAACCCTTTCTTCAACTATTTGAATAATTTAGCGATTCTGTGAGGCAGATAATGTAAAATTAGCTCTCAAAACTAGTTTTCTCAATCGAACACTAGTAGCTAAGGTATTCAGAGATGCTTAGGCGTACAGGTTCAAGTATCGGATTCTTACTACGCGAGTTATAAAACATTGTAGATATGGATGTGTGGTGGACGGCTTGAGATATTGCCATGCTCGAGGGTCGGTCATGTTTTTCGAAAAACGACGCCATACTCGTTTCCTGGTGGAACATCGCGTATTGTTGACAAGAATAACGGAAGATTAGCTGCTGTGTGGCTGGATGAATGGAGATCATTTTACTTCGCGATGTTTCCAGGTTTATACCATGAAAATTTTACTGTCTTGTGGTCACCGTTACGTCTCGTGGCACGAATTAGCACAATTTAGGCGCATCTTTTCACATTGCCATTGCCAGCAACGCATATTGCACTGCTGCATGATAGGAATACAGAACTGCTCGCACATACCCAGTATTAGCTTGATTTCCTTTTTTATGTCAATGCTGGCATGAAAGTTCAGCCTATGTACATCACATTTTACTAAGACTAAAACACACCGTAAAAGTTCACCGTTACATTTCAATTTTTTGGTAAATGGCTTGAAAATTTTAAGTTTCACCAAGATTTCTCGCACATAAACATTTTCACGAATTCATACATTAAGCAAACATTATTGCTGTCACCATGAAGGAATAATGCCAAATTCCGCTGTTAACCTTGCAGTAGCCCTTCTTCTGCTTGCTTCTGTTTCTTCATATTTTGTAAGAGATTTTGCAGTTAGCAAACTTAGTTGTCGGTGCTGGAATGGAAGTAACCTTATAAAACAATTAGCACACAAAATAGCAATAAGCCAGCCTTTCGTTGTTGTTTGCATGTCCAGTCCCTATTCTTTCGTTGCTTTGCTTTTGTCGCCTTAATTAATGAAGAATCATGTAACTAATCGATAAAAAATGCGTGCAGGTGCCCGAAATGTTGACATTGGTGACGTTTCAAGCCGTCTTCAACTGCGCAAAGATCTGAAGTGCAAAAGTTTCAAATGGTATCTGGAAAACATTTATCCCGAGTCTCCGATGCCCTTGGCCTACCACTACCTGGGAGAAATTCGTAACGAAGATAACCAATACTGTTTAGACACAATGGGCAGGAAAAGTGGAGAAACATTGGGAATGGGCTTCTGCCATGGTCTCGGCGGTAATCAGGTAAGGAAACGTTACTTGAGCTAATTATCTACCTGAAACCCTTACAGCTTCCTATAATTGTTCAAACAGCATATAAAAATAAAAAAGATAAACGCGTTTATTCGATATACCAACAGGCCTTACGAATTACAATTACACAGTGGATTTTTCAAACAGCATATGTGATTTCAATGATTTTCTACAGGTATTCGCTTACACGAAACGGCAGCAAATTATGTCGGACGATAACTGCTTGGACTCGACAGGAAATACAGCAGTGAAGTTAGTGCGCTGTCACGGTCTCGGTGGAAATCAAGCATGGCATTTCGATCGTGCCGAGCAGACCATTAAGCATGTAGCAAGTGGGAAGTGCCTCTCTAAGCCAAGCTCGACGGATGTGACAACGCCTGTGTTGGAGCACTGCAATGGCTCTCCAGGGCAGCAGTGGACCATGGAGTCAAAGTTTAAGTGGCAGGCTTCGAACTGAAATGCAAGCAGATGAGCATCTCAAGACGTGGTCCACCCATTGTGAAATCGTGCATCACAAGTGAAAATTCTCAACATTTTACATACCAAATTGTTATGGTTTCATTTCCGTGGGATTCCAACGTTAACAAAAGACTGCAGTGTAGGAACTAGTTACAGCAGTTATGAAACGATGTAAGCATGTCTAACCGTTTGAAAGCGTAAGACAAGGAGTGGTGCGTATGAAATGCAATTAAGTCACCAGTCAGGCAACAGAAAGGCAATATACTTCTTGTAAATTGTATGTCATAATTGATTTCAGTTTTTCCCTTAACTTAAGGTGTAAGAACGAAGGCGCGTTTTACTCCCATAGAGTGTAAACTTAGAGGATTCCATCTGTGATCCTACATTCCATATACAGAGTGCTATATGTTATTTCCGCTTTGAAATTGGTATTTATTTTTATTTCTTTTAGTATTGAGGATGAGGATGGGGCTAGATTAGAATGCGTAGCTGCAGGATACGATTAATTATACTGTGTGGTAACTGGGGTTAATTTCATCATGACGAACATAGGACAATGTAATGTGTATTTTTGAGATTTTTATATAGACATTATCAACTTGGATATCAAGGGTTTTCCCTCGTGCAGTTTCCTTCAAGCACTTTGTAACTGAAGTCAATGCACTCAGAAAGCCAGTTAGAGCGAATTCCCATGCTCGACTCATGAATTTGCAGTACAAGTAGTCATTTTTCCAAAGCCAATTTTCTTGCCGCTAGTAGAGAGTTTGCTTCAGATAATCACTGGCTATGGACTATAGGCAGTCAAACACTTCAATTCTGTGAGATTGGTACAAGGAAAGTCTTCAATTGTGGCAAATTGATTCGAAGAAACTGTTATTCAAACTTTTAATCACAACAAGTACATAGCTCGTACAAAGCTTAATTAGCTACTTTCAGTCAAGGTGTGCCAGAAAACAGTATTTTCTATCTTATCCTCAATGCAATCACGCGACGAGCGCTAAGAAATCCAAGCTTCAATTTCACAGCAAAATTTCACACTAAAGTATTTGTGGATATGTATCAGACTATTAGATGAAGACCCTGTTATTTTACCCTTTGACAGCTCATGAATGACATTCCTTTTTATGTTTTAAGTTCTCGGTAACCGAATGTAAGCGAGTAGAGATAAGCGATAGATTACGTGGTTAGAAGCATAGTACTAAAGATTTAGAGATTTGTAACTGTAAGTTTGAATAGCCATATCAGGAACTACTTATCAGCCGTTCCTACGTGATCACCGTAAATTGTCTGTCGGACATGCAAGTGCAAAGTAACTACCGCAAATCCTAATCGCGTTAGTTTGTCATTACATCATCATGTCGAATGTCAACATACCATAATCATGATACTGCAATTAAAGTGAAAAATGCATAAATCTCATGCATTCTTTTGCAACAATAGCTCAAGGCTGTCATCGCTATGATTAAGTATCCGATTTTGCTAATGTAAGGCAATTTACTAATATTAATTTTGGCAGTGTTTTTCCCTGAACTTCCAATGTCTTAGCCCTTCAGTTTCTAATAAGATTGGTCTGAAGCTTCCAGTCGTCTTCAAGGCAGTATTTAAGTTACAAAGGAAATTTTTTCTAAGCCCGTGTGGGTCCCCTACAACATTCTATCGGTTAAGAAAGCGTTTATATTTTAACTCTATTACAACTTGTTCGTTTAAACCCTGTAGGATGTGGTGAAGTGCTTAAGGCACCTTTGCAAGTCATGGGCGTTTTGACTGCTCAACTCCTTGGAATCATTCTAACTTCTTAGAATTGGAATCTACCATTGTAGATTTGATCTCCAGTTTGTACCAATGTGCCAGCCTCTGAACGAAGATGAATGCCCACAGGGCCATGGAAGGCAGGAAGTAGTAGCGGACGACATTTTGCAAAATGGACTTATCGCTAGCGGGTAGGAAGAGTAGAAACGCGGCACAGCGGCAGAACTCAAAGTAACAACCCCAAGGATTCCCCTCAGACAGCAAACCGATAGAGGTCAGAGTTATGAGCAAATATGCCACTGTCATTGCCACCGTCAGCTCGTCCAAATACTGCAAAAAGAGAAAAAGAACACGCTCATCCATCAAAGTCGCTGTAGATCTTTCCCTGGAACTTTTTCACAGGGAAACCTCCGGCAATGCTTCATTCTCATTCGCAGTAAACTACGAGAGAATTGCTTGCTCACAGCGTTGTTGCAAAACTGTCGCACTGCGTTCCAACTAGCTTCCTTTTTTCACAGAACTGAGATTTACGTTGCAATTTTTACTGCCTCTGCCCCCCGGAATCAAAAATAAAACGTTAAACCTACCCCCTTCTTCAAAGCGAATTCCTGGAAGACGAACAGCACAGCGATGAAATGGAGCAAAATGTAACCTTGAAGCCATTTTGGTAAAGGCATGATGAACTTCGGACCGTGGCTTTATCTGAAAGTAGGGTTGGTTCCGCGTAAGCTTTTTTCTGTGATCCACTGCAGCTGAATTTTTAAAATTGTGTAAAATTTTTAACTGAATTTTATTGCTCTTACGTCAATTTTGTCCTCGTCTCTGCCCAATCTAGGTGCTCCGACGTCGGGAATCCAACTGGGCCCGTAAAACACAGTTTTGAATGCATCTGTCCATGTTTTTCGTGATTTCGCCAATTGCCATAAGCCTGGCCAGCGGTAGTACTGTGATCGAATGGAACAATAACAAAAATGACATTACCAAATGGTACATTGACAGAAAGCTATCAACTGGATCATATCAAAACAATCCGTACTATGGAAAGTAGCACATCCTTTTCATAGTACGGGAGCTCATGTCACCTTCAGTGAACAGGATTTATGTGTAGGTTGACAGAAGGTAAGTGGATTTTATGGTGTTCATGAAAAATCAAATATTAGATCCTTATCGATCAGCCATACCGTTTGCCAAATCGGATTAAACGATTGAGGCTGGTAAACAACTCCAAAGACAAGCTCGACGTCCTTCTTCATTCACTTGGAACGTGCCAAAAATCCTGTCCCAGATTATAAGCAGACCGCCGTAGTTCTTGTCCAGAACGTATAAGTTACAACCTGAGATTGGACAACCTTGAGTTAGTTTTTTTTCAACTTATTGAATTTTTTATAAGACAGGTGTCGTGAGTACAGTGAATACCACACTACACCATTGGAAATTGCATCCATTCATTCACATGTGACGTGAGAGTGAAAGCTTTGCATTTGCGCATCAACTTGTAATACTGCCGTTTTTATCCTTTAGCTCGCGTCAGAAAGTAAGCCTAAGCGTCATTTCATTCTTAAGTAGGTGACGAATCCATTGAAAATGACCTTCTTTTTCTACAATGACGAACCGAAGGAAAATAAATGCACGCAGTCTAATTTTCTCGCAGAAATTCCAGTTCTGATTTCATCACCTTGTAAGTATATAAGAGGGTGTGTGAATTTTTGCTCAATTTTTTACCTGTCTGCTCGCCATTCAATACGCTGCAGATCGAAATTTAATTAATCGAATTAACGCAAGAGAAGAATGGATGCAGACTTGATCTGATCTACTGGTATGGTCTTGTGGACGCCATGAGATTTTTATCCTGCTGAAATCTGACCAGCAAGATGATCTGCAGTGAATTGGTGTGATGGATACTGCATGCAATGTAGCGAAAATCTTCTCGCAGCAGGTATGCGACTTCATCTTTTGATTGAAAGCTATCACTTTAATTGAAGTCGTCAAACGTCCAGCGAGCAGCGTGGTAACCATCAGTTACAGTAGACCAAGATGAAGCTGCTACTTGGTTTCAAAACTCGTTTTCTTTACGTAACGGTAACCCAATCCTCCTAGCCCAAGGTCTAGTGATTTTGAGCAAAGGTTCTCGAGTTTCACTCACGCATGCATGCGTGTAGCGTTTTAGTGCTGGTCATGCAAATTTTTAAGCCGATGAAACCTACCAAGACCAAGATATGATCAATGATCAATAATTCTTTTTTACTTCAAGAAGTCCCACGATGTCACAAAAGGTTATGGCTTTCGATACCTTATGAATTTTCTTTTCAGATTCATCGTCTTTTGAGCTTGTACGAAGGGAATTAGCCTAAACGGATTCGTAGATTTGGATGGAAAAGTTCATTTCCAGAAACTACACGGCTTTTGTAACGCCAACATGCAAGTTTGCATATCCGATGATCGAATCCGGCTCATTGAAAACATCGTTACAGGATTCAATTGCAATCTTTCAAAGTAGTCAGGTGCCCAATTGCTCAATATCCGTCGAGAAATTTGATTCTTTGTAACAAAAGTAACCTTACCATGGTGAACTTTGTGGTGAGTTGGCGTATTGAAAATGTACTCAAGCGGCCCGAGTTCCCCAACTAACGAGGTATGAATCCAGCCTTGGTACATGAGATTCAGTTGCTGATGGGCCAAACACTGGGCTGGTGGAATTACCAATGCCAGAGGAAGGTAGAAAAACTGGAATTGCACAAAGGTAACTTTATTAGCTCAAGATTTCAGCTTGCACCTTACACCTCTTCATGCTCCACTTCATCGATTCTCTCAGTCATCTCAAAGTCTAATAGCTTTGGCAGGTTTATTAGCCCTAGAGCGTGGGTACAAGTAAATTGTCAACTGGAATCTGCACCTGCGAGTCTCAAGCATTCTTTCCCACTACTTGTTCTTGTTCACACCATGTTCTTGTCTCGTCACACCGAAATCACGTGATCATCAGTACCACTACCAATTTTTTTCTCATATCCAGTTCTGTCCGTTATCAGTATCGAATTTCACCACATCAGCCGCTATAGTGTTACAGAGACACACGAAGATTGCAGTTTCATCAGTCGATTCAGATTCCCACACATTTACCTTTTGCGGGGTAAGGATACGAAAACATTCGTCTGAGGTAGAATATTAGAAAAGAAATTCAAAAGTCCTTACTGAATTAATCCAATTGTGGGTAAAGGGATGCCTGACCGCAACGGCCACATTGAAGTCCTCAGAACTGTGATGGACTTGGTGCTGTTGCCAGAGGAAGTTGATCTCTAAAGAATGGAGAAGGAAATGCATTTAGTTATTACACTACACTGCAAGCCTTGAAGCCAGTTTACGTCATGCCGATAGGCAAAGAAGAAACTTTCTCTTCCCATGTAATTTCCTCCCCATTGGCCTTTGTTGGGAAAAAACTCGTGACTATTTGCATAATAGCAATAGCCCAAAGTTCCAAGCTCCCGGCAAGCGGAAAGTCATGCAACAAAACCATCATACACAGAATCAAGGGCAAAAGGCACGCTTGAATGCCTGAAATTGCCGTAATTCAGAGTCAAGTTGATCGGGCAGTTTCTCAGGGGCTCAACGTGTTAACCCTGACAAGTTAAGTCTTTATGGGAAACATGACTCCG